>CM076584.1:1413720136-1413824280 GCA_034641835.2 Pinus albicaulis | reverse complement strand
AGAATACATCACCAACAACCAAGTTCAGGGATCTAATGATAGATCCTTATCAAGAACAATCATGTCAAAACATAATCTAGCTTCCAAGACTTCAATTTCTTCTTCAACTTCAGACAGTGTTAGTATGAATCCCTTGTCGAAGTGTACGAAAAAGGACCACTTTAGCTACGCATAACTAATAGCCCTAACAACAAAAGTGGCTGCCAATATCTTCAGATCTACGATTAGTTAGACAAGAAAATAGCTGCAAAACACCAGATCTATGTATGGAAAGACATTAAGCAGTAAAATAAAGGGTTTTCTCCATGCATCCAACAGACAAGACAAGAACACAATTTTTTGAAAGAATTTTTATATTACAGGGCACCTGGGAGGAAAACAAGAAGGTGTATCCAGCTCTCCTCAATGGGATGGGTTCTTTGTAGTCCTCAGCACTTCAGATCTAAGCTTTCTCTCTCTTGTAGGTGTAGTAAACCCAATGCAAAAATGTAGCTCAATGGGAGCAAATGATGAAAAATGAGACCAAGTGTATAGATCCAGAGTGATCTAATAGGCAACAAAAGGTGAAGAATGACGGGGAAAACCCTCCTATTTATAACAAAATATTGGGTCATTCTAGATCTTGGTGCATGATTAAAATAATGTTAACCAAATCTAGATCCACCTTTTATGGAATATTTTATTATATTCGTTGGAGGGAAAAGGTATTTGACTTGGGTCAAATCCCTTGATTAGTCAAAAATAAATAAATAAATGATTTATTTATCTTTTTAAGGAAGTGGTTGGAAGCTAATCAAATAAATAATGATTTATTTAATTATTTGTGGGTGATTTGGTCATATTTAACAAGGAATATTATCTAAATAAGATTTAAATAATTATTCCTAGAAATTAATAAGATAAATAAAGGTTTATCTAATTAATTTCTTTGATTTTGAGTTAAACATGACTGGGAATAATAATTAAATTATGGTTTAATTAATTATTCCATGAGGAAAATTAAACAAATATGGGTTTGTTTAATATTTCCTTTTGGGGTTTCCTGTTTTAACATAGTGAAAGCGGTTTTACTTAGGGTAAAACTGGTCTTACATGGTGTACATGGGTCCATCCAATGATAATAAGTTAGATGACCAAAAAATGGTGTAACAGATTGCCCCCCAGTGTGCGAGTGTCAGGAGAAAATCGTATGACCGAAGTACGTTGTAAGAACACAATCACTAGACAACGAAAGGGGTGTCAGAGAGAGAAATGTGAGGTAGATAGTGTGCTGAAGGACTAAACCCTGAGGAGACGAGACTCGCAGGTGCAACAAGTCTCTTTTTATGAGAGGGTACCTGTGCTGAAGGCGGTGGGGGAGGCATACCTATGCCCGCCGAGACAAAGTACAAAGAATAGTGTGTCCAGTAAACAAGGGACCGAACCATAAAGTACAGCTGGCATAATCATGAGCCAGATAAAAATACAATGAGGAATCCCATATACATGTTGTGCCTGGGATAACAGCCAGGACTTGTACAATAATATCTGAGTACATGAGATACACATACAACCCAAATGCCCCCTGTAAATGGGGAAGGGCTCACAAAATCTGACTGATACATGCAAGTCGAAGAGGCGCTGCAAGTGGCTATGGCCAACATCATCAAATATCTGGAGCTGCATCGAAGGCTGCAAAGAAGAGGTCATCCGGGCATGTGGGGGGCTACCTACAGGGCCACCCCCTCATGAGGGTTCAAACATCTCACACACACCCGAGAATCATCAAGAGCGGCTGCTGGATCACTGGACCATCAAGTATATGAATCTCAATTATGCTGAAGAAGCTGGAGAAACAATCAAGCCAACGGGAAAGGAGATATCCCATTGCCTGATCCGAGGCCCCGAATAGGAGTGAAAGCTGGAACCAAGGTACAACGCCCTCTAGACCTGGCTTCTGGAATAAATGAGATGATGTCGATAGAAGGAGGTCCGCCATAGTTGAGGCAATGAGAGATCCTCGACTAAGGCACGAGAGAAAAGAGTAGAGCGACGGACAGACTGACACTAATGATGATAGTGAAGTGGAAAGGACTGAGTAGCTAATGGACGACTTCCCTTGCTAGAGCATAAAGGGCGTGAATGACATGGCAGCGGCTGACACAACATCATCAGGGATGGGGGACAGTGGAACTGAAGGTCATAATGTGCGACACAAGAGAGAGACCAATCAATGACGGATGGAGGGCTATAGTGGGGTACAAAGGGACTCGATATAGACTCGATGGAGGGAATGATGACTCAACTTGGATGCTCTAAACAAGGGTGACTCGATGGTGCTGCCACACAGTAAAGGCCCCAATGGGGGACCATGGAAACATGAGTACATGATGGGAACTCATGACGAAAATCAACACGAACGAAGACAAGTAAGGAGGCAAGATGGTGCCCCAAGTACAAGTGTCGTAAGTGAGGAAATTCGATTTTGAGGAGGGGTGAAGTGACCCTTCTTGGACAAAATGTGTCCTGGTGGAGTGTTAGATCTCAAAAAACTAACAGATACCCATTTGAGGCTCGGTGAGAGCTTTCCAACGGTGCAGACGGTTCATCAAACGGGGCTACGGTGTGGTCACGGAAGTCGAAAGAAGAAACAGGGGTTCTCTTTTAATAAGGCGGTTTTCCCTCCAAAATCACTCATTTGCTATTGTTGCTGTGGTGAATGTAGAGAGGAGAGAAGGCCCTAAATATTGCGGCGAACGTAGCAGACAAACCAACCGTTGGAATTGCGATCCGTCAGTTGCAGGTAGGAGGTCTAACTTTTCTCTTGCATTTTGATGGATTACTTTTTCAGTTTAGGGTCCAGAAATCCAGGAACAGTCCCTCCTTCATCTCTACGGCCGGGTCGCACTTTTTGGGGCAAAAAGTGCGACCTAGGACGCAGGTATCAGGGCAAAAAGTGCGACCTAGTCCAGAAAAGAGCAGAAAACTGCGACCTGGGAGATGAGGGGGTTTTGGTGCTGTTTTATGGCTGGAAGTTGGGTTTTGGTGTTTGGTTATGGTTTTCCCGATCTGTACGCTGACAAAAATGATGTGTTTGTGCAGGTATGGCAGAGTTACGGGTCAACTGGAGAGAGAGAGATCTGGGGACACTTCGGACAGAGATCCAGGCGGATCAGGGCGTCCGCCGTGTATTGGCCAGATTTGGGGTTCTCAAGTTTTTGGAGAACCCTTTGATGAGAGCAGGGGAACCATTATTGGCCCGAATTATCAGTTACTGGGATCCAGATCAGGAGGTCTTTGTAGTGCAGGGGCACAGGATCGAACTGACGGTCCAGGACGTGTATTTCCTGACTGGTCTCCCGCCATTGGGGATGGTGGGAAACACACAGCCAGTATTGCCGCGGGGGCGGCATATCATGGAGTTCGTGGAGCATCATTGTCGACCGGGTCTCCAAGTCAAGGGGACTCGAATACCGATCGGGGATCTAGAGAGGCTAGAAACCCGTGCAGTGGCCGCAGCTGTGCTGCGAATTCTGGGCATCCAGGCATTCCATCACATCACTGGGGGGCAGATGATGATAGTGGAAAGTGTGTTGGGTGGGACCTACTATGGGTGGGCCTAGATGTTATTGGTGTCACTATGCAGGCGGCAGGTGAATCATGACTGCTCATTTGGGACTTTGTTGTGCACCTTCTTCTTTGAGAAGATCCCGACCTTGAGGCCTCGTGTACAGCTTCCAGATGGGGGCCCGAGGGAGCCCAGGATGTGCCATTGGGGACGGCTACTGTGCAGAGGAGGAGGAGGGGCGGTCGGGCGGGTGTTTCGACCGGAGTTTTTTGCCCATTGGGATCAGATGCCGCTGTACATAGACGACTACCCCTATAGTGGGATGAGCTACTGTGGGGATCCAGATCTGCCACTTCCGCCTGGTCGAGTCTGGGGGCCCGATGGTAAGTGACAAATTGCTATTCTTATGTGGGCATGTTAAATTTTTTGAATAGTAATTGATGATACTGATTCATGTACTTTTGGTATGCAGATATAGCACCGGTAAAACCGGCCGGATATATGGGACGACCGGCAGCGTCTGGAGCTACAGGTCCAAGTGGGTTGAGAGCGGCGCAGAATGAGGATGCAGCCGCCCTGCTGGAGGACATCCGCCGTAGATGCGAAAGGTTGTTGACCGGAGTATCAGAGCGCGGGTGGCAGGACTTAGACGACCAGTACATAGAGCCATGTGTGGGTCTCCCCTCGGAGTGGCGAGGTGTCATGCGGCGCATGGCGATGGCCGGTCAGGCTATGCATGATCTACATGCTGCAGGGGCAGAGCCATTGGCCCGGGAGCCTCCAGATAGTGATTAGGGGTAGGGGCATGTGGTGCCCCCTGTGATGTATGTAGGGGCAGGTGGTGCCCCCAGTTTTGGGTTTTTGTTTGTAACATGCTATGGGCATGTCGTATGTATCAGAGTGGATGGACTCTAAACATATGTTTTGCGACACATATTATGGATATGCATCATCTTTTGATGGTTGATTTAATGTTATTGTCTTGTATGAAATGTGTGTGATAAATGCCAATCTAGAACATGGTTTGCAATACTATCTACATAGTGATTTTGTTCTCGAGGTACATGGTTGAAATTTATGGTTTCAAACGCACGTATTAATATTTTCACTCGTAAATAGCGTCTAAATATCACAGGGTTATGCACACGATAAACACCATTGAGTTGCATTACAAGAAGCAGGGAATCCAAACGAGCGTGCAGATGGAGGATGCGATGAAAGAGGGCATCAGCTAACAGACCACGCACTGCATCATATTCGGCCTGATTGTTGGTGGCAGAACCAATGCATACCCCGTTAGAAAGAACAAGGGCATGCAAGGGGGTGAATATGGCCCAACCTACCGAGGCTAGATTCCTGGAGTAGCGACTTGCACCATCGGCGTAGCCGATAAAAGGTGTGGACGGGGGGTCCTGCAGAATGGTGTGACAAGACAATAAATGAGGGGATGAAAGGAAATGACGGCAGCGTGAGTGTACAGAAGTCATCGGGCGGCAACCGCAGGAGGGAGTGTAAGGGGCAGGATGACCAAGACTCAGACAAGGTGGTGTATGAGGGCTATCGGAAACATGGTGAGGACTCGGGCTGCGGAGGTCAACAGAGACACAAGTGGAGTGATCTCGGGTATGAGGAGGAACAGGGTGATCAAGGGACACAACAGGGGAGGATGCAGATGGGCTAGGCTCCGAGTGTCTCGCAGAGGAAGATAGGTAAAGGATGGTTACAGTAGACTCCGTCATCTGAACATCAGGGGGGGAATGTCGATGGGAGCGGGGGGATCCTCAGGTTGACCTGAAGCGTACTGCGCGAGGATAGGAGAGGCGGATTGATTTTGTTCAACCTCATACTCTCGGATTACCTCTAAAGAGGCGTGGTAGTGCGTCAGGTGAGGACAATGGTGGGAGTAATGGCCATGAACGCCGCACAAAGCATAGGGCTTGTTGGTGCGGAGAGTCTTGGGGTTCTTGGTTACGGACGAAGAAGGAATGGGGGCTTCAGGGACCGTAGACTCGGGGAACGCGACTTTAACCATGGGCTGAATACGGGGCAACTCAGGACAAGCATGGGTGGCATGACCGGTGACATCACATAAAGCGCAAGGCTTTGCGGGCGGTGGAGGGGTCGGGTCAGTCGTGGTAGTCTTGTCTTTGGGTGCCCCCTTGCGGGCTTTTCCTTCTTCCCGGGTGCCGTCACGACAGGAGAAGGGTCCTGTGGAGGTGCTGGGGGCACGGAGGCAACGGAGGAAGCTAGGGGGACCAGTTGAACCGGTGTCAAAGCCATATAGGGCTTGGGGTGACCAGGAGGGGTGGCGGCTGGGGGATCAAGGTACCAGACCGGTATGCCCAAGGTCAAGTTAGGGAGAGAGAGAGTGGCCATGACGGGGACAGAATATACTCCGGGAGGGGGAGCTAGGAAAGGGATCTGCCCAGCAGGGTAATGACCAGGAGGGACGACTTCGAGATGGTTAAGGCCAGGAGGAACCGATCCAGGAGGATAAAGGGGTTCAGGGATACCAGCTGTAGGGGGAGGGCCAGAAGGAGGAGGTCCGGCTGGCTGAGATGAATGGCTAGGAGCGGGTTGCGGAGGGCGGGGGGGAGGTTGCTGACTAGCCGAGGCAGGCCGCTTATGGGCAGCCTGAGACGATTGCATCATGCAAACATTCGAGGAGCTGGGATCAGTGATGGGAGGAGGAGGAAGGTTAGGGAAAGTTCCAAGCAGGGAGGAATCTTTGTAAACGCCGGGGGAGACACTGGTCAAGGAATCAACGGTTTGCTTGTTGGCTATAGAAGAGATAGTCGTCTCAGGGGAGGTCTGAGATTTTGGCTCATGATATGTCAACTGGTCAATGGTGACTATCTTTCCATTATGGGGGAAAGACATCTTGCGAAAGACCGCGGATGGGACAACAGACATGGCATAGGTGTAGCTTCGCCCCAATAGAATGTTGTAATCTAGTGGGGCGTCGATGACTTCGACGTCAACGCAAACAGTCTTACCGGCGAGGGTGATAGGACAATTACGAAACAGGCCAATGGGCTGGGAGGCATGACCGTCCCATGCTCGAAGGGTGATCGTGGAAGGGGCCAGCTCAGGAGATCCGAGTTGCTTCCAAACCGAAGCGGACATCACGCATGTGGATGCCCCCTCGTCAATTATACACCGGGACACGTTGGCGTTCCGGATTTTGACTGGGATTTGGAAGGCGACGGAAGGAGGGAGGGGAGGATGGTCCGATTGAGTGGCGTCGAAAACAATCATTTGGTCATCAGCAGGATCTACAGCGCCCACGGTAGATAATAGAGCCTTCTTTTGGGAAGGGCACGACTGGAGGAGTTCCAGTGTGGAAATGGCAGCAGGAGACTGCGCCAGATCATCTACTATGCTATACGAATGAGCAGCTCGACCAGAAGCAACATTTCGACGTAATGGTCCCTTAGGGATCTTGGTAGGGACCTCAACTTTGGGTTGAGGGATATGTAAGGGACCACTGGATGTCGAAAGAGGCTCTGTAGAACCTGAAGAGGGAGGCTCGGGGGAAGACTGAGCAGGAGGCTTGGGGTACTGACGAGACCGAGTTTGAAGGTGGAGATCAACGGATGGGGTAGGATCGGAGTGCATCATAAGGATCTGGTAATCAGAGGAACTAGAAATGGAAGGGGGGGCGGCTACCTGGCTATCGGGCAGTTGGGTAGCCACGAATCCTTGTTGAGGGAAAGGATCAGTAAACACAGCTGGCTGGGTAGTGGCCACATTAGGAGGAGCATGAGGGGAGGTGTGTTGTCCGCGCAATGTGGCTTGAGACTCCCACATACGCCGCATTTGTGGTAAAGGTAAGAAGGGACAATCGTGGGTGTAATGACCATAAACACCGCAACACGAACAGGGCTTGTTGGTGCGAAGCGGCCTGTCCGGCTTGGGCTGACTGCCCTGTTGCTGGTTGCCGGTGCTAGGGTCCACACCGGAATTGGGTCCTCGGGTACCGGGGGCAGATTGGTTTTGGTTGCCTCTCCGCCTTCTTTGAGAAGAAGGGGGATTAGTCGCGCCCTGCTGTGCAAATACTTGCCCTGGAGGGGGCTGTAGGTGCTGGTGCTGGGGTTGAGGAGGCAAGGGAGGAGGAAGCGCATATGCTGGAGGAGTTGGCGCACCAGGCTGCGGATAAGGGTAATGGGTGGGTTGGGAAACATTGAGGTAAGCAGGAGGTTGGGCAAAAGGAGGAGGCATGCCATATCCTGGATACATGCTACCGGGAGGGGGGAGAGTGCTGGAGGAGCTGGCCCCTCCCTGAGGGAGACCATAGCCCATAGGAGGTTGAGCGTATGGATGGGAAAGGGATCCAACGATACCGTCGGCGGAATGAGATGCCCCCGGGGCGTTAGCGCCACCGGGCCTGGGGAGGTCAGGAAGAACGGTATAAACATAACCAGATTGAGCGTAGATCAGGTCATATTTCAAAGCTATTTGGAGGGCGGCTTCTTCAGTTTGAGGAAAATGAGAGGCAACATCTTTGCCGATGGGAGCTAGGAGAGAGCGAAGGAACCAGTCCATATAGATCCGATCTTCGAAGGGGGGAGCTCGACATAAGCTGCGTCTACGTCGCCATTCCTGAACATGGGTGGAAAGGCGGGTCGAAGATGTTTGCTTAAAGGAAGTCAAGAGCCCTGCCGCATCAGACGGAGAGGGAGCCGGAAGTACGACAAAAAGGCTTTGGCAAGAGTCTCAAAGTGTGGCATAGAGGGTTTGCTCAACATACCATTTAGAAGCTTCGCCAGTAAGCGTGCGTTGGAACAAACGAAGACGGATGGAGTCATCGGTAATGGAATTGGAGGAACACCACATGTGGAAAGATCGGACATGATTGGTTGGATCTTCTCCAGCAAGGCCTTCGAACTTAGGGATGTCAGAGGGGAGCTTGGTTGGCATAGCAGGCCGCTAGCATTGTGTGAATGGGGGTCACGATCAACTCCATGGAAATCGGGGGAGGTCGAGGCTCGCAATGTACGGCGCACGGGTGGCCGGGTAGTTCCCGTGCGGGGCCCACAGGTAGGGCCTACATTAGGGCCGGAGAACTGCTAGTTTAGGTCTGACCGTACATGGTGAAGGTGGCTGTGGGGAGAACCAGCAGAGGAAGGGGGACCCGATGAATCAGGAGAGGAGTCGGAGTGCGGACTCGAAGGTGGACCGGCTCGACGACGGCGGTGCGGAGCAGGTCGATCAACCGGAAACTGAGGATGAAGGCCAAGAAGTCTCCGGGAAAGGCGCCTTGGGGGCGCAATGATGACAGGAAGAAGGAAACCGACAGGGGCAGAAAGGGACAGAATCAAGTAATGTCAAGGGCAGATAAGGTGCAGTGACAATTGATTTTAGAGTCTTTTCCAGGCGGTGTTAACCAGGCGCTTCTTCGCTTAGGGTCAGTGTGTGGCGTGCGTTAATTTTAATTTTTAAACCCTTTCCGTTTTGAGAGCAAGAAAAAGTGTGCCGCGTAGCTGAAAATAAACCTACAGAGAACAGAATATAATGCTGAAATAACAGAAAAATAACAGCTACTTGTGCATCTATCTAACCCAAGAAGGTGGGTCTCTCAAAACTATGCTGAAAAGAAAGGGAAAAACTATGTAAAACACACGGAAAAGGGGGCCAATAGATCTAAGGTCAAAGGGGACAGGGATCTAGAGGACAAAGCTGTTGAAAAGAGGTGCAGATCACAGCCAAAAGACAGAGGCAAGGTGGCTGGAAAAAGGAAGGAAATCAGCAAAAAACCGGAGGGTGCAAGGCGGAGGCCTTCAAAAGAGGTCCAAACAAAACGACAGGAGGTGATTTGAAAGGAAGAAAGGCTGATTTCAAAGGATCTGAAAGGGAGGTAACAGATCTGGAAAAAGGAGGCTGAAGCTCTGAAAAACAGACAGCTGAAACAACTTAAAACTCTTCCACAAAAAGTGGAGGCTACTAAAGCCCTAAGGGGTTAGGTTCCCACTTAGATGAGTAAAAACAGATCAGAACTTGGTCAAAACAAGCTGAGACAGAGGCTGGAGGACCCTGACAGAAGCTGCAGAAAAACCCAGAAAAATTGCAGAAAAATTGCTGAAAAAATGGCAGGTCGCAGTTTCTGACTTGATTTCAGGGCAGGTCGCAGGAAACAGGCTAAAAAGTGCAACCTGGAGGTCCAGGTCACAGGTTTAGGGCCAAAAAGTGCGACCCCCAGTTCCGATTGTCTCGGCGGCAGATTTTCAGAAAAGTTGCCGTCTCAGTTGCGGCTGGTGTCGCTTACCTACGCAATAGGGCCAGAAACACACGAAAGTTAGAAATTTTAATGTTTTAGGGTTTTATGTGAGAAAAACAACATAAAAATAGGAAAAATAAACAGCTGAAAAGAAACCCTAGGGTCTGAAGTAGCTGGATATGCAGGAATATGAAAAACGACAGCGGTCGTAATTTAAAACCCGTGTGGAGTCGCCATTTGTTAGTATGAATCCTTTTTCGAAGTGTACGAAAAAGGACCACTTTAGCTACGCATAACTAATAGCCCTAACAACAAAAGTGGTTGCCAATATCTTCAGATCTGCGGTTAGTTATACAAGAAAAGAGCTGCAAAATACCAGATCTATGCATGGAAAGACATTAAGCAGTAAAAACAAGGGTTTGCTCCATATACCAATAGACAAGACAAGAACAATTTTTGAAAGAATTTTTGTATTAATTGGGCACCTGTGAGGAAAACAAGAAGGCGTATCCAATTCTCCTCAGTGGGATGGGTTCTTGGAAGTCCTCAGCACTTCAGATCTAAAATCTCTCTCTCTTGTTGGTGTAGAAAACCCACACAAAGAATGGAACTCAAAGGGAGCTCACACAGCAAATGGCAGAAAATGGTGACCAAGTGTATAGATCCATAGTGATCTAATAGGCAACAAAAGGTGAAGAATGGTAGGAAAAACCCTCCTATTTATAACAAAATATTGGGTCATTCTAGATCTTGGTGCATGATTAAAATAATGTTAACCAAATCTAGATCCACCTTTTATGGAATATTTTATTATATTTGTTGGAGGGAGAGGGTCTTTGACTTGGGTCAAATCCTTTGATTAGTCAAAAATAAATAAATAAATGATTTATTTATCTTTTTAAGGAAGTGGTTGGAAGCTAATCAAATAAATAATGATTTATTTAATTATTTGTGGGTGATTTGGTCGTATTTAACAAGGAATATTATCTAAATAAGATTTAAATAATTATTCCTAGAAATTAATAAGATAAATAAAGGTTTATCTAATTAATTTCTTTGATTTTGGGTTAAACATGACTGGGAATAATAATTAAATTATGGTTTAATTAATTATTTCATGAGGAAAATCAAACAAATATGGGTTTGTTTAATATTTCCTTTTGGGGTTTCCTGTTTTAACATAGTGAAAGCGGTTTTACTTAGGGTAAAACTGGTCTTACATGGTGTATTTGGGTCCATCTAATGATAATAAGTTAGATGACCAAAAAATGGTGTAACACCCCGGATTATCCTCGATATTGATAGTGGTGCTTCAAGGCACCTCACTAGTTATAAAGAAGCCCTTTTTGATTTGATTGAAAATGATACTAATCTAAAAATTATCCTTGGAGATAATGCCACCTATCTCGTGAAAGGGACATGGAATGTGACCCTTCATCTATCTCAAGGTCAAGTTCTATGTTTACAAGATGTGTTGTACATACCTGATTTGAAGAACAACCTTATGTCTATTTCGGTAATGGAAGACAAAGGGTTCAAGGTGGCATTCGTTGATGGAAAGGTACGTATCTAGAAGAAGAACTTCAAGGAAGATCTTACTATTGGTTTTAGAGTTGATACACTCTACCAGGTTGGAGGAAGTCCATTCGGGGATATGTCATGTGCTACAACTCTTCAAACATAGTTATGGCACCAGAGGTTTGCACACCTTCATTATAAATCCCTTCTCGAAGCAAGGAAGGCGGTGACAGGTGTTGTGGTGGATTTGACGCACGGGTGTACGAAATCACACGAGCTTAGAGAGTGTGGTCTACTCTCTAAACTATTGGTAATAGGCTGTATGTGGGGGGAGCTCAAAAGCATAAAAATTAAATAAAATAATATGCTGAAGTATGTTGTGGTTAAAAAACTAAAACTAAAAACACGAAAGAAGCTATATAGAGAGTTCCAAACAGTAATAATGCAAACGATGGCTCGATGGCCTCTTCTTATTGAATGTTTGGAATAAAAGAAAATCTTACCCACTTGCCAAAGGGTCCCTAGGCAATGGCTCTAGGTCCCGATGCAAGGTTGTTTGTCTTTCAAGTTCTGCCTTCTGACGCAGTCTAACTCTCTCTCTCTCTGCTGTGGTGGACTAAGATGTTGGGTGGCCAACTATCGAGTCCTCTTTAGCTTCAGCTCCTTGGGTCACACACAATACTGGTGTTGCTTGGGCAACTTTGGCCAACATAACCTTGTGATCACCATTTGTTCATCTCTTGGTGGGTTTATATAGGTGAGCTTCAAATCCTCCTTCCCTCCCTTGGTACATGATGGATGGTGACCCGAGGGAGAGGTGCGATTCCATTATGTGCTCAAATATGCTTTTGTGTGCTCACATAATGTCTAAGGAGGCGCCGGTGCTATCCTTAGGCAGATTTCACATAAGGAGAAACTGTCCTTTTCTTGCTTGTGGTCCCAGAAAGTGACTTTTTTCTACTTCCAGGAATGCACGCTTATCGAGCTCCAGTGCGCGCAAAAGGTGCTCTTATCGAAGGGAAAAGCGTGCATTTGAGCATTTATGACTAGTTTAGATATGATTTTCTCAAAACCTTAGAGATTTTAAATACTTCTTGATTCCATAATGTATCCCTGTCTTGTAAATCCTTAGGCTCGACATTAATTGATGTCGTCTTCTGCTGTGCGATTTTCCAATGTTAACAGTTGCCCCCTAATGTGTGAGGTCTAGGAAGAACTGTATAGCCGAAATACATTATAGTTTCTTTTCTGTATCGTATGCAGAGAGAGAGAGAGAGAGAGAGAGAGAGAGAGAGAGAGAGAGAGAGAGAGAGCGAGGTCTGCGTGTAGAGTAGCCAACACCTTGCATCGTTTCCGAGATAACCATGGCCTAAGGGACCCCTTGCAAGCAGACAAAATATACAACATATTTACAAAATTTCAACGAGGTGGGCGTGTCCCATGCTCGTGATGCTATGGCTAGTTAAACAAAATTGACAGATACATGTGCTGTCTGTGTCACTACTGTGGTAGTGATGCTGGTGGTTGTTAACAACGACTACTGACGCCCTTAGAGGCATTTTTTCTTTGACGATAGGTGGAATGTGGTGACCACATGCGTAATCTTGGTATGGCATATCATTGTGCAATGTACGCATATGTACTGGCTGGGACCTTCCCGTGTAAGCATTGTTGTTAAAGACGCTTATAAAGTCATGGGTATTCGACGGATCTTGATCAAAGTGCAATGGTTGTAAGGTACGATACCATCGTGACATGAAAGCTTTTGCTGTAGTCGAATGTCAAGAGGATCGATGACATATATGGACAATGATGTCTCCCATAGTGCCACTCGAGGATACCCCTTTGCATGGGGAGGGATCATCCAAGGTACCGCTTCCTTTTTGGAAAGAGGCGTTGAGGTCGACAAAAAGGAAGCCTGAACCAAACCATGATGGGTTTAACATAGGCATGTTGGTGAGCGGTAGCTGAAAACAGATGATGGGGATTCAGTGGCCCAAGGTTGAAGCATACTTGAGCAGCTTGGCGACAGTCATAGGTATTTATGAAGGGAAAAGTCCCTGGAGTCGGTAGGAATTCCACGGCGGGGATGAACCGGCTATGATTGTCGGAATGGTGCGTGCATGGGGGGTGAAATACTTCGACCAAGGGAGATGGGGGACTGCTGCCATGGGAGAAAAGGAGAAATATGAGGGCGAAGTGGCAAAGGGCATTGTTTGTGGTCTTTGTACACTTACCAAAAGAATAAAGTAATGGGGTTTGGTTTGTACAAAACACAGAGATGGGTACCCCAAAACGTGAAAGAGGGTCGCTCAATGAAGGTGTGAGGAAGGTGTTTTGCTGGTGGTAGGGGTCCCATTGGTTGGTCTCATGTGCAACTGTCACATATGGGTTTATGATGATGGAGGTATGGTGGGCCAAATGCGGTGCACAGAGGTGCGCTTTCATTCTGCTTATACAACCCGATCGTCTGGGAAAGGGGTTGAGTTTAAATGGTGAACTTGACCTTATGCATGATATGTGGATGGGCATGAGGTGCTTCCCAGACTAAAATGGTATGGCCATGGCGTCACTTGTGGGGTGATGTATGGTCTACTTTGGATGACGATCGCCATGGAGGGGAGGCTCTACCGACCATCACAGACGTTTATCATATGCAAGGTGGGGTGATAATAAACGTGGTCGGGTATGAGGACCCTATGGTTTATTTCTGATGGAGAAATGATGTCAGGATATGCAAAGTTTTATGGGACTCTATCATGCTGAGGGTAGAATGATACCTGCTCCAGAACTTTCAGTGGGTGGCACTGTGAATGGTTTGCGGGTTCTTCCAAAAAAAAACAACTACCTCAAGTGAAAACATCTTCTTTTCATCCAATATTATTAAAAACATGAATTTTGGAAAGGAAGATGGGAGGGTGCATACCTCCTGGTGCTTGAAAAAATATCTCTTTGGAAAGCGAATGTGGGGCATCGCTTTCGTTCGCCATGGTATACTGATGATGGTGCAACTTACGATTTGCAGAACAAACCTTCTGATCTCCTGTTATGGGCCTCCGTTGGAAAAGGGCGATAAATATGGGACTATGGCCCTAATCCTATTCATTTGTACTTGCTGAGATTTGAGAGATCAGAGGTGATAGTAGAGCCTTTCTTGCTGTTGTGGTTAGCCTGTGTATCGGGGATTAGTGATATTATGCCGAGGTAATTTCCATGACATCTTGCATTTAAATTTTTTCAGTTTGGTGTTGCCGGGGGCCGTACAAATTGGGTTTACATAGCCTCAAAGGGGATTTTTGCCCTAGATTGCATGGGAAATCTAGGCAAAGAGGCGCCCCCCTTTGCGCATATTTCCGAGGTATGGCCGCACGGAGGAGCGGTTTTCCTCCATTTTTGCGTGCAAGGGTGTGCTTGTGAACGAAACATGCGTGCAAGGGCGTGCCTGTCTGAGAGATAGGCACACAATGGCAGTGTTTTTGAAAAAACTTGGGTTTTTTGCTATCCCTTATGATGTTTCTCCTTTGTACTGACGGGTTCCTGTTACTTGGCAGGTTGGTGTGGAAAGAACGATATTGGCCCGAGATCTGGACTGCTTTGGCTGCTGATGCTGGGGTGCACCGTCAGTTGGCCACATGAGGCCTTCTGAAATTTGCTGAAAACGAGTTCCTTTGGTCACATGACCGATTGTTACGTTATATAATATGACATTGGTGCAGGAGGTGCGACACGTTTGTCCTGAGGGGGACGAACTTGATTATCCATCCGGAGACGGATATATACTTTGTGATCGAATTACTGACTCAGGGCGAGGCGCTGAGGTGTCCACTTCCTGTTGGACGAGTGAACATGGACAGGTTCTGGAGGAGGCATTGCGGTGGTGCGCCTCTTACTGAGCGGTGCATCAATATCACCTCAGTGACAGATGTGGCCGAGCAGTGTGCTCTGGCCATTATTGTGCGACTGGAACGGTCATTTGTGCCACATCGGGCATCGAGCCCACATGTGGGAGTTTTACGCCACTTGAGGAACGATAATTTTTTCGATTTTTCCCACTTATGCTTTGATGGTATGGTGTCGCAACTGAACAGGGTCTAGCGTGGATCTAAATAATTTGCGTATGCTAGAATTTTGTGCAGCATTATGTACGAGAGGGTCGTGTTATTGAGGCCTGTGGTGGCTGTGCCTATCGGGGGGCCGAGGGAGCGACGCATGAGGAGGTGGGCTCCGGTGATGCCACGCGGTGGTGGTGGCAGGGTGGGTCGTTATTGGAATGACATGACGGAGGTCTGGTTTGAGTCCAATCCGCAAATGTTTTTACCATACCTGTACGCGGGGATGGACTTTCAAAATGATCCAGATATTGATCTCCCTTTCGGTTATGTTTGGGGTCCCGCAGGTATGTGCTATATTTCTGCATTTACTTGAGTTTTTTTTGTCCTTGAGTGTTTTTTTGTTGAAAATGACATTATTTTGGTTACTTGTGCAGATGTTGGCGAGGTGGGACGCCCAGTGGCCTGATTGGTGGGTCACGATCCTCTACCACGACCGCCGGGTGGTTGAGGAGGAGGTGCCATAGGTGGACTAGGCGGGGGTGCCGGTGGACCTGGCGGGGATGGTGCTGGCCCTTCTGGTGAGGGCAACAGCTCGGCTATAACTGAGGTAGTAGCCGAGAGAGCTCGAGCGGATGCAGCTGAGGCGCGCATCGTAGTACTTACAGCTCAGGTGGAGGCTCTAGAGGACTTTCGGGGTCGAGTGGATTGTTTGACCCATGGAATGCCTGCTCGAGGTTTTATGGATGACTTCGAGGAGGCATGGCTAGAGACAGTGACGGCCTGCGAGAGGGACTACCAACCTACTCTACGACGGGTAGCTATCGCAGTGGCGACAGTAGCTCCGGTGGTGGCACCATGAGCAGTGGTGGGCCCAGGTGCTCCTCTTTAGGGGGCACCCCCCTAGAGTAGATTTGTACACAGAGAAAGCACCTTTTATGAGGATGCTTCCCTCATTTTTGACGACCTCTATATTCTTGGGCTGGCCAATGGTCTAGTGATATTATTTTTGTACTCTGATACACATATTTTTTGATATATATATATATATATATACAAGAGATATTTTTTGCGGCTCTACATGGTGTGCTATTTATTTCGGTTTATGAATTTTGTGTTATGCTGATGGATATATATGTTTTTGGTTTTTTATGTATGGTGGTTTATTGACGATGCATTCCAGTCTAGGATATTGTTAGCTATGCGATCAACTGCTTGGTTTTGATTCCTTGATACATGTGAGAATGTAATATAATCAAACTGTCTGCTTAATCTTCTGGCACACAAATATTTTCTAAAGAGGTTTGGGTCTCTGGTTTCAAATGTTTGGTTTAACTGTGATACCACTCACTGGGAATTTAGGTAGACATGCATATGGTGGATGCCCTAATGGAGGGCCTCGCACATAAGTCTGATAACGGCGTCATATTTTGCCTGATCGTTGGTTGCTGATCCGATGCACACGCCATTTGAACACAGTAGTGATCGGTTAGGGTAGTAGATGACCCAGGTGGCCGCAGCTAAGTTTTGAGACCATTGCGATGCTCCATCAGCAAATCTGAAATAGTGTTCAAGCTAGTGGTCCATGGTGATATTTTGAGCGCGTTTAGGTTTTTGGGTCAAAAATATTTTGGTATTGGGATTTTTGTGTACTCTATCTCTAGGGGATAAGGGCTACAAGGGCCCTTATGGGTAGAATTTCTTGAGGTAAAGGCCATTGACGGGGTTAGTGAGGGAGGTCCCGTCCAGTTTCGCCAAGATGTATGCCCCCTGCCGGAGACAATGTTTGATGATATAGGGCCCTTTCCACAAGGTTTCAAACTTTCGTGGTCCTAAGGGTTCTTTTGCGACATCATAGTGAAGAACTAGCTCTCCCTCGGTAAATTAGAGAGGGGTGATGTGGCAATCGAATGCTGCTTTTACCCTTTTCTTATAGGCCTCATTGTGTTGCAGTGATTGTCGCCTGTTTTAGTCAACTAGCTCTAGCTGTACTAGGCGTTGTTCTAGAGGCTGGGTGTCATCAAGGAGTTCGATGGTGGTATGCAAGTTTGGGATCTCGCGTTCTATGTAAAGGCGTAAGGTGCCTTGGTTTTTTGTGACAGGAATAAAGCGGAATTCCTGTGACGAGGAGGTTGTTGAAATCTTGTTTTGGGCGTGTGGTGACACAAGTCGTATGTGATGAATTGTGTCACTGGCATGCGACGCGGGAAGGATCTCAGTAATGGAGTGCTGTGTGAGCTGATGGTTGGCTTTCCCACTAGGATAGTCAATTCTCGGTAGATGGAAGTTTTTTTTCTTACAGAGGTGCTTGAATGCTTGTAGCAGCGGGCATTCCTCTGGTGCGTGATTATGACTGGTGCAAATGGTGCAAGGTATCATAGCGCTGACAGAGTAGATAGTGTGATATTCTACACTACTCGATGTTCCAGATATGGACGCTTGGAAAGGGTTGTTTGCGAACCAGGTCGTCTTCTGTTTCCATTTTTGCATCGTAGGTTGTAGCTTGCCTCCCTTTTTGGTGGGTGGTTGACTTAATGCCGCTCTAGCTGCTCTCAACTTGGGGAGATGCGCACACTTAAATGTATGATGAAAGTGTGAGAAAATTCGTAAGTGCATGTGTTCTTCTCTTGATTAGAGAGAAGCTTCTGAGGGAGAGGCGATATTATGCGGAGACTATTTTCAAGGGGTTTGAGTTCTCTGCATTGGTTGATTCGGTGATCGTTTAGATCACATAGGCCGCATGTTATCCTAGGCTTGGCCTGGGGTATACGTGGTTGGTGTGTGGTCTTATTAGGCTTGACGCACCACCCCGGTGGTGGGGTTGTTGGGTCGACGATGTATCTTTTATGCCATTCTTGGAGATCGCTTGTCCTCTTTTCTACGGAATTAATCATGTCGATAGTGGGATGGAGTCGTGAGACATAAGTACAATTCCGGTCATAATTATTTCCCTGACATATCAGGAAAAATGTCCATGATATGAGGGTCCCATCGTGCGTGGTCTGAGGTCAGGCGGGGTACCATCGTCGCAATGCTGCTAAGTCAGGTTGGTGGACTACTATATGATCCATCTGCTTGCATAATGTGCATGTGGGTGGGTTTTGTGAAGTGCTTGTAGGGGTAACTATGGGTTCCCTACTAGGCCGTTCTTCGGTTGAAAAGAACATGATAGACCCGCTCATCTCCTCTACTTGGGTCATGGAGTTGTCGATGGATTCGGCATCCATATTGTCTTCTCAGGAAAGACAAACTATGGCTGAGCGGAGGCTAGCAATGGCTAAATGGAAGCGAGGTATGTAGTGACAATCCTCCAATAGGTGATTGTTAGTGCATAACGGGCATGTGAATTGGACTGCCCATAGCCCCACATAATAAACTCTTTCAATTGGATACCATCTGTGAATGAGTTCCAATGCGGCACACTCTTCGAGGTAGTGGTCACGTTCATCACATAGTGTACAATGTATAATGGGCATTACTGGGGGGCACTCTACGTATTGGTGCTCCTCTTGTAAGTATAGGATGGTACGTGGCTCGTCACTGATAGACTGGGTGGAGGGATCCTCTTGATAGGATCGCTCGATCACGTGTAAGGCGTCCCTATACCATGGTATTTCTAGAAAATGGTGGGTGTAATGCCCATAGGTGTCACAGAGGGTGCATGCATGATTGGTACGCAATGGTTTGCCTGTAGTTTTGGTGGGAATGCCGTTTTGAGGTGCCTGCCTTGCAGCTGAGGAGTGGTTTTAATTCATCCAACTCCGGGCATATGTGAGTAGGGTGTCTTGTGACATCACATATAGCGCAAGCTGATGACTCCCTTTGCATGGTGGGGGTCACCACTTTCTTTCCTTTCTTGGTGATTTTCTTTATCATTGTCGTCAGTTTCGCAGTGGGAATTTCTCTTGCAGGGGCGGTTTCAACTGCTACTTGGGTAGGTTGGGGCTCCTCGGGACCGGGGGGCTTTAAACCAAATGCAGTAATGTTGGTAGCTGGCATTACAGGGGGGGGAACAAGATACCACACTGGGAATACCAATGATATATTAGGTAATACCAGTGTTGCCAAGATCTGTTGGGAGGTGAAGCCAGGAGGTGGGTAGAGGAAAGGAGTTTGGGAGGCGACATAGACTAGGGAGGCTGCAGTAGCTGATGCCTCGGTGTCGTTATTGCTTGAGTCCGTGTCCTAAATAACCTTGGTGCTTGATGTGGACATCATGTATACCAGGGCCCCTGTATCATCGAGCGATACCTCAGGGATAATAGGAGGATCTCCTAGGAATGACCCTAGGACGAACGGCGGTTTGAATTGGCCAGGGCCATATTATTGATACCGTAAAAGACCATCTATGGATGTATCTACATAAGGTAGAACCATATCTGTGTTGGTCAGGGATGCTTTTCAGTGTGCGTCAGCTGGTCTACTATGATGATTCGATCTTCGTGGGGGAACATCATGATGCGGAAAACAGAGGATGCTATGGAAGACATGGCGTACATGTAACTCCGCCCAAGGAGTATATTGTAATCCAAGTGAGCATCCAATACTTCGATGTCTATGTGGACCGTCTTGCCGGCTAAGCAGACCGGTACATTTTGGAAGAGATTGACGGGGTTTGAGGGACGACTGTCGTATGCTCTGAGGGTGATCACGGAAGGTTTGAGTTCAGGGGCTCCTAACTTCTTCCATACATTCTTTTGACATGATGCATGTGGATGCACCCTCATTAATGACACATCGGTGAATAGTGATATTCTGTACCGATACTGGTATTTGGAAGGCGACCATGGAGGGAAGCCTAGGGGTGGCTTTGTCTAAGTCAAAAGCCGTCATGCGCGTGTCGGCAGGGTCGACGATGCCTAATGCAGAAAGTAGCGCTTTTCGTTGCTTTGGGCACAACTGCAGTACCTCCAAAGCAGACATAGCAGAAGGTGACTGAGCTAAATCGTCTACGATGCTGTAATTGTGGGCTGCTTTGGAGTAGTTGCCTGCTTGCCTATTAGGCCCTTTTACCATTTTTGGCAATGGTTCCAAAGGAATCTTTGGAATGGTTAAAGGTGCAGTCAGTGCGCTCGTACTAGTCCCTGACGTACTAGTGTTTGGTGGGGTGTTGTAGCTGCGATTCCAAGTTTGGAAAAACATTTATTCCCCAGCCATGTAAATTTCATTGTTGTTTATTCCGGAATCGTCTGGGTTTTGCTGCTGAGAGCTTACCGTTCCTTAATGGGGGAAGGGTTCTTGCATAACCGCAGTTATCTAGGAAGATCCTCCTTGTCCTCGGTTACTCTGAATATTTTTAAGCTCAGGGAGTTCGGGACAGTGGTGAATATAGTGCCCATACTCACCACATATTGAACAAGAATGGTTTGTTCATAGAGGTGGCATTTTGCCTTGCTTTTGGGCATTGCGTGGCTCCTGGTTCTGATTCCGATTGGAGTTACCTCCAGCCTAGGATTGTGGTGGGCTCTATGGGTTGCTACCCCCCTGTCCAGGGTTCCCTTTGGGCTTGTTTTTTACCTTTCTTTTAACCACGTTAGGAGGGTAGTTCTCCTGATCATACTGGTGTGGTTTTGGGACATCTGCAAAAAGTTCACCTATGCATTCTTTTGCGTAGGTGGTCTATGTGCTTGGGACTGAGTATACTGTTGTCCCAAGTTTGCACCTGGCCGTTGGGGGGGAGTTCTTCCGTCAGTTTTTCTTCCTGCGTACTGGGTCCCCTCAGCCAGAGGATAAGGTCCTCCTTGGTGATACACTAGCGCCCTATTAGTCAAATTTTGCTGCTGCATATGAAAGGTCATTATATGATTTCCTGGGTCTTCCGCTTGCTTGCCTTCAAACTTTGGTATGTATGAAGGGAGCTTCGTGGGCATGGGAGGCCAATTGGGGTCATGTGCGATGGGGTCATTGGTGAGCTTGGTTAAATCTGGTAGATTTAACGCCGCTAAGAAGGGTGACTGGGAGGTTGACGCCATGGCAACGTGTGAAGACACGAAGTTCTGGTTAGAACGAGGGTTAGTCTGTGACGTACCCTATTGTGAATTCAGCTGGCTTCCCGTATGGGACACACTCCTCTGCCCCCCAGGGGACGAGGGGGGAGTGGTGTGAGGTGTGGCGTTGGGAGACCGACTAGGGTTCCCAGCTAAGGCTGCTCCTAGAAAGGAGGAATCAACCACTGTGGCAATGTTCCGTCTTTGATGCCTAAACAATGAAATATCTAGAACCACTCCCGATAATGGGGGAGGTCCAAAAGATGCTTGGACCGACGAGGTTCCGTTGGAACTGTCTGAGTGTCGACTAGGTTAGGTTTTGGAAATTTTTTTTGAGGGGATCGAGTCTGTGATCACAAAAAATTTATGGCCACATACATAAAACAAAGCGAAAATGAAATGAATTTTCCTTTAACTTAATCTATGTGATCAATCAAGCAAAAAATGGTTTTGTTTGTTTGCGCGTGATACTCAAAATCCTAGAAGACTTAAAACATCCTCGCACACTCAAAAGTAACTGGGCCTTGAGAGGATTTCTTGCGAGTGCTGGCACAACGTCCCGAAAGAGTTGGTGATGCCCCGAGTCAGCCGAAGAGAATCAACCAAGGTAAGGGTAGAGGGTCTGGCGCTTGCCTGCACCGTCACCTATAGGGTAAAGGATGCCCTAGTTTTGGCCACTAAGAACCACCGTCCCACGTGAGAATTCAAGTCTTGGGCTTCTTGGTAGTCATCTAACAGTACCGAGTATCAACCGAGTCAGATATCCCCAACTGATACTGCACACACTGCGCCTAAGCCTAACCCCCTCTGAATCGGGTCTCTGCCGCGCTCGGGTTTTATTTTCCATGGGCTGATAGGTGGATTTTAAAGCTCCATAAAAACACAACTTCTATGTTTCAAATGTGAAGCGTGATCAAGGCATCTTATTGGATGCCTACCCCCTTGATCCTAACTTAATCTATAATTTCTCTTGTGGCCCCTGTGGGGAGAATTTAGTGATTTGGTTTTAAGTTATTTTTAGGTGGCTTTCTTTTCTTAGTGGATGAATGTGTGTGAGCGTATGGTGAAAAATCTCATAATTTGAACATATGGATATCGGTGATCCTTCAAAAAGTCCCCTAGTTAAACTATGTGACGTTGTTCCTTGCTCAAATGTAAAGCATTTGCGGATAATGGGCCGCTTCCAAAACCTCCTAATTAGTCTATGTGAGTGACTAAAGGGAGATGGCGAAACAAAAATGTAGACTGTTCATATGCTTGTCTAGGGTCACCAAATGGTGCAAAGATAGCAGAGATTACTTGCTCTAATTGGTGATTCAATCCTAGTCCCGCAATTTCCTAAATGCAAAAATTGAAATTTAAACTAAACAATTTCTACACTAGCTTATGCATGTGTGGTCATGAGCCACTTACTTGGACTAGTTAAGCTAAGTGTGCATACTAGAATGTGAAAAAAACATAAAATTTTCGGAAAGCAATGGTTAATTCACCCCCTACTTAAACTATGTGAACACTTTTTGCAAAAACCAACTTAAATGAAAAATAACTAAATTCCTACAAAAAGCAGAAAAAAATCAGTTCTCAAAAGCTGTGGGGTATCAACACAGGTGTTGGCAGATACATTAGGGGCTTCCCAACACACTTACAAGCAGAAAAAATGCAGAAAATTGGGAGAAAAACTCTCTCTGCAATTTGCGCGCAAAAACCCCTGACAGGTGCACTTTTCTGCGCGCAGGTCACTCCTGAACTCGCGTAATGCGCCTCTGTGTGAAAAAACTGCGTGCAAAAATCATGCAAGTAAAAGATTAGGAGCTGCCTTCTTCAGTCTGTCACCTCAGTGAATCTAGGGACTACAAGATGGGTCAGAGGACTGTTAGCTCCACTCCAGCATAGACTAAGGGTCTCCTGCAAAATATGGCACAACCACATAAACTTGAAACATGTCAGTAGAGTTGCCAATCTTGTTGTGGTGGATTCGACGCACAGGTGTACGAAATCACACGAGCTTAGAGAGTGTGGTCTACTCTCTAAACTATTGGTAACAAACAGTCTGTGGGGGGAGCTCAAAAGCATAAAACTTAAATGAAATAATATTCTGAAGTATGCTTTGGTTAAAAAACTAAAACTAAAAACACGAAAGAAGCTATATAGAGAGTTCCAAATAGTAATAATGCAAATTATGGCTCGATGGCCTCTTCTTATTGAATGCTTGGAATAAAATAAAATCTGACCCACTTGCCAAAGGGCCCCTAAGCAATGGCTCTAGGTCCCGATGCAAGGATGTTTGTCTTTCAAGTTCTGCCTTCTGACGTAGTCTAACTCTCTCTCTCTCTACTGTGGTAGACTAAGATGTTGGGTGGGCAACTATCGAGTCCTATTTAGCTTCAGCTCCTTGGGTCAGACACAATGCTGGTGTTTCTTGGGCAAATTTGGCCAGCATAACCTTGTGATCACCATTTGTTCATCTCTTGGTGGGTTTATATAGGTGAGCTTCAAATCCTCCTTCCCTCCCTTGGTACATGATGGATGGTGACCCAAGGGAGAGGTGTGATTCCATTGTGTGCTCAAATGTGCTTTTGTGTGCTCACATAATGTCTAAGGAGGCGCTGGTGTTGTCCTTAGGTGGCTTTCACATAAGGAGAAACTGTCCTTTGCTTGCTTGTGGTCTCGGAAAGTGAATTTTTTCTACTTCCAGGAATGCACGCTTATCGGGCTCCAGTGCGCGTAGAAGGCGCTCTTATCGAAGGGAAAAGCGCGCATTTGAGCATTTATGACTAGTTTAGATCTGATTTTCTCAAAACCTTAGAGTTTTTAAATACTTCTTGATTCCATAATGTATCCCTGTCCTGTAAATCCTTAGGCTCGACATTAATTGATGTCGTCTTCTGCTGTACGATTTTCCAGTGTTAACAACAGGGATGCCCAAATTTAGAGATGATCATGAAGGTATATGTCAGGGTTGTGCTGAAGGGAAGCATACAAGGGGAACATTCCCCTCAAGTGTCACAAAGACAACTGATATCTTACAGTTGATACATTCTGATTTATCTGGTATTCTACTTGTGCCATCCTTGGGAGGATGTTCCTATTACATGAATTTTAAAGATGAATTCTCCTACAAGACCTAGATATATTTCTTGAAGAAGAAGGATGAAGCATTCAAATGGTTTCATACCTTCAAGGCCTTGGTGGAAAATCAAACCGAGAAGAGAATCAAATTTTTGAGGACTGACAATGGGACCGAGTATGAGTTAAATGAATTCAATGAATTTTTCAGAAAATCTACCATTAAGAGTGAGACTAGAACTACGTAAAATCCTGAGCAAAATGATGTTTCTGAAAGAAAGAACAAGACCTTTGTGGAAGCTGCCCGCGCCATGCTATGTGACCAAGGTCTTTCGAAGTTTCTATGGGCATAAGTTGCAAATACTGTTGTGTACGTTCAAAATAAATGCTCGCATTTCGCTCTTGAATCCAAAACTCCCGAAGAATTCTTCTCTGGTAAGAAACCTGATGTTTCTAATTTTAGAGTTTTTGTTTGTCCTGTTTAATTTCATGTGCCAAAAAGAGAAGCAAGTTGGATGCTTCTGGAAAGAAGGGAATGTTTGTGGGCTATAATGAAACTTCGAAGGCATATAAAATCTATGTGCTTGGTCAAAGAAAAGTGGAGATATGCCATGATGTCACCTTCAATGAAGATGCTGCCCTCAAGAAAGTGAGAAATATTCCTAGATCCAAGGAAGACAAAGAAGATGAAGAAGCAGGGAAGCAGGAAGAGTTGAAGGATGAAATGGTGCCTGATGTTGAAGGACCTATATATCCTATTGATCCACCTCCTTCAAATAAGAGAAGACCCTCATGGCTCAGGGATACTCTCGTAGATGCCAAGAGACATATTGCCCCAAGGGGGACATTTCGTGAAAGCAAGAAGCTGAAGAGATACCAAGGGTATCTAGTAGCCATGAGGACGATTGTACAATCTGAGCCTGGATCATTGAAGAAGCCATAAAGCATCAAGTTTGGAAGGATGCTATTCACAAAGAATATAAGTCCATTATGAAAAATGATGTTTGGGAAGTGGCCCTGAGACCAGAGGACAAATCTGTCGTCACCTCAAAATTTCTCTATAAGATCAAGCATGGATCTGATGGAAGTGCTGAAAAGTACAAGGCAAGATTTGTTACCCGAGGCTTCTCTAAAAAAGAAGGCATAGATTATGATGATATATTTTCACCTATGGCCCGCTATACCACCATCCGATCTATCATTTCCCTTGCTGCAACACAAGGATGGAATCTCCATCATATGGATGTGAAGACCGCTTTTCTGCATGGTTCTATAGAGGAAGAGGTGTATGTGGAGCAACCTCTGGGGTTCGAAGTCCGAGATAGAGAAAACTATGTATGCAGGTTGAAGAATTCCCTCTATGGGTTGAAGCAAGCCCCTAGGGCTTGGTATGAGAGGATAGATAGCTACTTGATGAAGTTGGGCTTCACTCAAAGTAATGCTGATCCAAACCTTTACTTTAATGTTGATAGAGAAAGGCCTCTCATTTTGGTTCCCTATGTGGATGATCTCTTCCTAACAGGTGCTGACCCTGTCATTCATCAATGTAAGAGGGACATAGCTTCCGAGTTTGATATGAAAGACCTAGGACTGATGCATTACTTCCTAGGCTTGGAGGTATGGCAAAGGCCAGGCGAGATTTTCCTTTCTCATGGAAAATATGTCGTGAAGTTGATGGAGAGATTTGGTATGGTGCAATGTAAGTCTGTGTCAACACCGATGGAACTCAACTTTAAGAAGTTGTGTGGAAACACTGATGGGCCCATGCTGGAAAATCCTATCGAGTATTGACAACTCGTGGGGCCCCTGATGTTCCTAGTGAACTCCCGTTCAGACATATATTTTGTCGTGAATAGTTTGAGTCAACATATGGTTGATCCTCATCACATTCACTGGATTGGTGCCAAGAATCTATTGACATATTTTCGAGGCAAAATCAACCATGGGCAGAGATACACTGCCGAAGTTTGAGACTCCATGGATATACTGTTGCTGATTGGGTTGGCAGTGTGGTGGATCGCAAGAGCACATCTGGATGTTGCTTCACCTTGGGTTCTACTTCAATATCTTGTAAAAGAAGGAAGCAGAAGTCGGTGGCTTTGAGCACCACTGAGGCTGAATACATTTTAGCGAGTATGGCCTGTTGTGAAGCCCTTTGTGAAGGCTCTTTAGTGAGCTATTTGGGCATGTGCTAGATACCACCGTTATCCTTTATGATAACCAGAGTGGGATTCGTCTTTCTGAGAATCCCGTGTTCCACGATCGATCAAAGAATATTGATATTAAGTACCACTTTATCTAGGATATGGTACAACGAGGCACCATAAGGCTTGATCATATAGCAACTGATGAGCAGGTCATAGATTTTCTCACGAAGCCCCTGGGGAAGGTCAAGTTCCTAACCTTCCGTGAGAAGCTTGGAATCATGGAAAGACCCTATTCTAAGGGTCCTGCTTGAGTTGGAATATGATCTCTGGGAGCTCCATGGGGTTTGGGGATAACTTCTTGGAGCTATAAGCATACACAGGGCTAGGCTTGCCGAACCTTGTTGTGCTTCTGGCCCACTGTTATGATATTGAGTTAGTTCACCTCTCTTTGATCTATGCCCCACACACATCCTACCCATATATTTTCAGACTCATGGGAAGTCCCTCTCATTTGGCCAATGATGTGGTAAATGTGGATAGAGACCAATAGCAAGACCGATGAACGCATCATAGATTTCCGTACTCTCTATGTCTAGGATGGAACATGTCCAACACCTTGATCTGGGATCAAGTATGATGAGGTTCTTACCTCTAAACTGACTTCGGATCAGTAAACTAACTTCAGGTTAGTATGTGACTCATTATGAGTCTATTGAGGTTTTATCCTCTAAACTGACTTCGTGTCAGTAAACTAAATTCGGGTTAGCATGAGACTATTTTGAGTCCAAGAGAGGTTTCAACCTCTAAGTTGACTTCGGGTCAGATGAGCGTGATGTCTTTGTGACTTACCTTTTGTTCTATTTGAGAAGAAGAACCAACAAACCAAGTTACGACAGGATGACACACGATGCTAGATGAAAGTACATGATGGTACTGATGGATGGCACAAGTGGACAGATGGAGTTCTCCCCAGTTGAGAGGGGGTGTTAATTTGGGAAACTAGGTCCAAAATCCATGTTGCATTACTCATATGATGATGGTCATATTTTTGTTCGATTCCTCTTTCGCAGAGGTGCAATATTGATCTAAAAATCATCTTGTTTGGATGAGAAGAACATAAATTTTGAATTTATTTTCCACACATGTGCAAGGTCGGCCATATTTGTAATGTACGCTCACATGCCTAATAGATGTGTCACACACCCTCAAGGATGGATATAAATTGGAGAGAATTGAAGGTCATTTGCTCATAAACTCATCTCACATCTCTCATTGTGATCTGATTGGTTCGATAGCCTTTGGAGGCCTCTTCCCCTCACACGTGTGGAGCTGGAGCCGCTCGTTTTTCACGTTTATGTTTAGGGCTGATTTGTCAAGCAATGAAAAACTTTGAAAGTGTGGTCAACCCTTGACCGTTTGAACTCAAAGTCAAAACATAGCCGAAATTCCTCCTTCAAATTTGAGAGGCCATACATGTACATAAGTGTAAAAAAATCAAGGTGAAATGAGCGGTTTGACCGAAGCCCTAATTTGTCGTGTTGATTTTCCGTTGTTGTCTCGTGTTGAATTTTCTACGTTGATTTTTAGTCGATCGTCGTTGACTTGTGATGAGCTATCTTTGAGGGTCTGTGGGTATGACACTTGGAGGGTTGGCTGATCTAAGAAAGGCTTTGCTGGCTGAAGCATCCTGTTGACTGCCGTAACACACAATATCCTACATCTTTGATGGACAAGAAGAATTGTAAATATGATCTATATTATTGACTTGTCTTCTATTGAGTTATTATTTTGTTCTATCAACATTTCACTTTCATGTTTATGTGATTTCTATTTTGAATCGGGCCTAAGAAAGATTGAAGTAAATTTGCATTAAGCATAGAACACACCATGGTTATCTAAATTTAACAACTAGAATATTCTTTCTTAGTTCGAGATATAGCAGGAAATATTGAAAATTCAATATCAAGATTTGAAGGAATATTACGAGTCCCTATTGATATAGTGGACTAAAAAGGATGAAACTATTCAAAACCTAAAAGGCTACAAACATAACCTTGAGTTGGAAGTTAGTTGTCTATAGAATTTTGAGAAGTAGAATGATGATGTTGAGCAACTAGAATCATCAACTAATGATATTGATTGTATTCCATTTTATTATAAGACTATTAATGTTGATATGTATCTTTCATTTCATGGTTTATTGGATATGACTCATTGTTTCTCCTAGCTTTGAAAAACACACTATAGGTATTGGGTCCTAACAATTGAGCAAGATGTACTATATTGGAGGCAGACTTGGGAAGAATGGATAGGGAATTGCTAATCATATTGCCCTTAAGCCAAAAACATCTAGAGTAGGTATTGGATATAATAATACTACTCCTGCCTCACTACCTACACCTATTCATGATCAATCCCAGAAAGTGTTATTTGTTGTAGGAGGAGTTTAAACTAGGTTTTTGGAAGAGTGCACTATGTTCACTCCATTGAGTAGACTGATGAGATAATTGATAATATCATTGTAGAATTCCTTATAAGTGTTGTTTATGTACATGATTATTATACTCTATTAATGAATAATAACCTATAGCAACATTTATGCCACATTTCCATCCTCATAAGAATCAAAGGAATTTACGAAGGCATAAAATTTCTTGGAAGCATGGAAGTTATACTTTTAGATATTTATAACGAAGACGTGTGTCGACTATCAAGATATACTATGGTTAGAGTGATGAATGGTCATGGAATTCCTTTTATACATGTTTTAGGACTTCACATCGTTGTGTATCATCCACTATTATTAGGAGATATAGTTTTTTTATATTCTTGTGTTTGATCAACATTGATGGTAATATTAGTCAAAATTCTTCCAAAGTGTTATTTGTTTAGAGTTCCCCAAAAGTGTTGATTTGTTGCTAGTGAAAATGTTCAAGTTTCTTTAGAAGTATTGCTTATTAATAGTGACAATATTCAAACTTCTTTAGGAGTATTGTTTATTGTTGGTAATAGTGTTCAAAATTCTTTAGGAGTTTTGTTTGTTCAAACTTCCTTAAAAGTGTTACCTTCTTTTTGGTGATAATATTAAAACTTCCTCAAAAGTATTTCTTATTGTTGGTACTAATGTGCATGTAACAAATATCATCACCACATCCATAATGGAGGTTCTAACACCCTCCTCCTACATTTACCCTAGCTAACTGGTCCACTGGGTTAAACATGTGATGAAGAGTTTCTATGATATGATTCAACCTCCTAGATCACCTTAAGGAAGTGGAATCAACAAACCAAAACCAAACTGATCTTCCTTAGGAGCTACATGACCCCAGGGGCTAACCAACCACTTCAGGTGCTCAAAACCTAAGTTAACCTGCTCTTTGACTTAACTAGACCCCTAGTCACACCCATAAAAATCCCTCCATGCGACTAAAACCCTCCAGTCACATGCACAACAAGGGCATCCATGCAAATGCATAATTTTTCAGGTAGTTTTGTGCTAGTGAACCCGAATTCTGGGCCACTTTTTCAGGGCCAGGACTCATGCCTCTACCCAGGACTTGATGAAAACTCTCATAAATGATAATTAACAAGGTGAAAAGGCCTCTAATGCAAAACTTGAACAAGAACCTGACCTGACAAGGCCTAGTCGTGACAAGAATTCTGTCAAACACAACATGAACATGTAACCTAAAATTCATATAAACACATTTAAGCATAGGGACTTCATACTTATCTGAGAACTGTCAAGAAGGTATGATGCCCTCTCATAATAGCTGCAATATCATCTATTAGGTCATGCATCCATTACAATTTCATTTACGAAACAAAAAAATATGAGATCCATAACTCAAGTCTGTCATAAATCATGCTTATACTTGACATATAACCAATAGATTAACAATGATAGAACAACCATTATAACCACATAACTACAAAAACATTTACACATAATACACAAGAGGAAAATATCTCTTCTTAACATATGAAATATGCAACCAAGTCAGGGACTTCCACATACCACCCGACCATAAATTGGGTTGAACCAAATATTTCTTTCAACCAATCACACCCATGCCATATTCTAAGCATAAATGTGGGAATCACAACAAAACCAACCCAGGATCCCTTAGGCTCTATCGTGTATCCTGCCATTACCGGTAAAGGGATTCCTAGGCATGAAACCGTCATCTATACAACCAGGATTTATCGTGTATCTTGCTAATGGGTTCCTAGGCCGAAACAATAAACATACACTACGATATTTACCGCAAGATCATAATATTTAAACCAAAAAAAAACCAAATAGGGCTTATAGAGACCAAACCACCTCAACCCTCAACCATAATGTTCTCAGCTATACAGTCTAGAAATCACTAACATCAACCAGATTGGTCTCTATCCAAGTTGTCTAGGGCTCCATGAACTAGTAACTCAACCCATGGCTCCAGAGTGTTTGTTCCACACGCAACTCCAGGTACTAGTAACTCAAACCACAAAGCTCCAAAGCGTTTGTCCCAATCTACAGGTTCTAGGAACTAGTAACTCAACCCAATTGTTCCACGACTTTTAGAGTGTTTTTTCCAACTCACAACTATTGGGAACCTAACAACTAATTAGAAAAACAAGTGGGAAACTCACAACACTGTGGCTATCAAGGAAATGAAAAAGCAAGGTTGAAACCAATGTCAATCGAGGAAAATCTCCATGCTAATGATAACAGATAACCAAATAAACACATCCGTATATCATGCATGCAAAAATCAACAACGAAATCATACATGCAACATGTTACCTGCAAAGAAATCTAGTTGTAGCCATTGATCCAACAATCTCCTTGCGCTTCCTTGCTTTCATTTTCTTTCTTTCTCCAGTCCAAGGGAATGCTAGAGTGCCCCAAACATGCTCCAAGAATGATCGAAGTGTTCAAAAGTGTGAGAGAATGAGAGAATGAAAGGATATAGCCAAAATTGAACTTACAAAATCTCAAACCAACAAAAGTTGCGAACTGATTCTTTGATGCCTTTTTATCATTGATGCTTCTATTTTCTTCATTTTACATCATTTTACCTCTAATTTCCATTTCATGCAAATATGTGTCTCGTCACCTTCCTTTTCTCATATTTTCCTTTATTTTCATAATTAAATTCCATTTATTTCCTTTGCCTTTGCTGATTTCCATAACCATTATTAATCCACAAGTGATGCCCACTAAAGTGTTTTTCCCAACATTCAACTTGGAATACATGTCCCATGACCTTGGTATTATTTTATTTACATGGAAAATCAACATGGGTTATTACAAACTCCTTCCCCTTAGAGAACACCTATAACCACCCTCCTCCCACATTTACCCAAGCTAACCAGCCCATTGGGGTAAACATATGACGACAGGCTACTATGATGTTATTAAACTTCCCATGTACAATTAAGGAAGTGGAACTGAAAAAAAAAAAAAAAAAAAACTCATCTGGCCTTCCTCAGGAGCTAGAGACCCTTCAAGAGGTAACCAACCCTTCCAAGTGCTTAACCCCTGAGAAAAATTTTCGTTTTGTTGATTTGGGCCCTCAACCGCTCCCATGACAAGCCATGCATGTGACTAAGGCCTTCTAGTCGCTCCCACAACCATTCATTCCAATGAATATGGAATTTTTCAGGCAGTTCTGAGCCAGTGACCTCAGATTCTGAGCCAATTCTTCAGGGCTAGGTCTCAGGCCTCTACCCAAAAATTCATGAAACTTTGAGAAATGATACATAACATTGAAGCAAGGTTACTATTACAAACATTTGATCAAGGACTTGACCGAACCCCCACTAGCCATGACAAGCATTTCGTCAAAAATATCACAAATATGTAATCTACAGGTCATATCAACAAATATGAGCATAGAGATCTCATAGTTATCTGAGATTTGCAAGGAATAATTGATGCCTTATCAGAATATATGCATTATAATTAATTAGTTCATATATTAATTTTCCATTCATTTGCTAATCAAAACATGATAAGTGCCATACACCAAGTTTGTCATAAAACATACTCATAACTAGCATATAACCCACATAAATAACAAGGATATAATATCCATAAAAACTGTTATCACCTAATTTGAACCTTAGGCTGAAGGAAGGAAAATCAGGGTAACCTTTAAACCACGCTCAACCTTGTAGCTATCTCTACAAGGTCAGGAGAGTCTCTCTCCGTGAAAGATATTCAATGAAATATAATTGCAAATTTATTTTAGGCTAGGTATAATAATGGGAAAATGTTTAAATGAATGAATTTTTCAAGGATGTATGGAACAAATGGGACAATTTGAATCGGGGAATTAAATCAGGGATACAGGTTATTTCATGGGGTAAGGTAGGCATAAATTTCAGCAATTAAAGTTTAAATATTGATGAGATGGTAAGACTGGTGAGGAGCTGAAAAGGGCATAAGAAATGGATCCTTTTCAGATAGAAGAAAATACAGAATATTGAATGATTTCCCAAGGAAGAGCATAAAAAATGGATTCTACGTATCTATCTTGAAAGAATTAAACCAGCAATGTTTATGGATGAAAGGTGAACATAAAAAATTTACATATGAACACAAAGGAGAGAAGAAATGCTAAAATTCATACCACATGGATCCCACAAATCAGAGCTGCATATCTTATTAATTCCCTGTCAAACTGTTACAATGGAGGGCAGAGCGTCCTCCTTGATTTCCACACTATTCCCTTACTTCTGACTTACAAAATGATTTACAAATGATTCAAGATTACATTAAATAGACCAAAATGTGAGGGAAGTAGATTCACAAAAAGAGGAGTTGTTTTCCAGCTTAAGAACTGAAGTCCGATCATAGAAAAGAGAACCTACAATCTGCCCCTGAAAATAAGGAACATCAATACATTTCGGGCCATCTAAAGATTTCACTGTTACACTGGATGAAAGAAAAATAGGCAATCTGAAAAAAAGATTCCTATTTTACTGCTGTTATAGAAGTCTCTGTCTCATATTAGCTCTCAGCCCTTTGACTGTTTCTTTCTATTATTACTCTCTTGAAGAAAAATCCATTTTTTGAAGAAAATGCCTTTGAAATAAATTAAAATGAAATTATGCCTTTTAGTGAAGGGAAAAACTCATTTGAGTGGAAGGAGAAAAGGGAAAGGAGATGGGTTTCAAATCGCAATTGCAATCGGAATCGAAGGGGATATAATATATAATGGAGCGATTGAAATATGCTATGCGATGGTGCAATCGCAATCGGGGATCGGAGCGGTAGAGGGGAGGATATATTTGGAACAAGGCACAAAACCTCCGATGCGATGGGAATAATGTAATAAGGGTAAAAGAGTAGACCAAAGGGATAATGGGGTAGAAAAAAAATAATGTTAAATGTTTCGGCGCTTTGCAAAGGAGAAAATGAATTTACGTTGAAAATGGGGAAGGCCTTCAGGTGGGACTGGGAGGACAATCGCAATCAGAATCGGAAAGGAGGGGCGGGTGTATTACACAATAGAATTTTACCGATGCGATTGGGAATAAGCGATGAGGGGGCAGTCCTTTGTAAAATGAAATAAAATGAAATTTGATTTTTACAAAGGGAAAGGGCCCTTTTATTATGAATGGGAGGAAGAGGTTAAGGTGGGGTCCACTTGATCGCGATCGGAAGATCGGAGGGGGAGTGGGAAGTAATGGTCTTTGGAGACGCCGATTGCGATTGGCGCGACAACTTGTAGGCCGTTTGATCGGATGGGCAGATCGGCAGCGGAGGTGCAATATGGGGTTTGCAATCGGAGAGACTCAATCGGGTGTAACACTTTATGAAATCGCTGATTGCGATAGAGCGATGGAGTATGGGCCGTCCGAACGTCGATCGGATCAACGGTCAGGATGTAATCAGGCGGGGTCCAATACGAAGGGACTTAATCGCATCAGAGTTTTTTACAAAGGCCAATCGGAATGCAATGTTAAGTGTTGCGATTGCGATCGGGAAAGGGAAGGGAATTGGATCGGCGGGGGTTTTATAATATAAAACTTTTAAAACTTTATTATAAAGTTTAAGGGGTATGTGGGGAAGTGGTTAATTAAATCGGATGGGGAAATTATAATAAAGAATTTGTAATGTGATTCATGTGATTGGGTAGGGAAAGAGGGGTTTTTATATAAAAAACCATTAAACTTTAATGAAATAGAATGTAAGAGGGAAATGGGAAAAGGGGAAGGGTTGGCCTATGGAGAGCTTTATTCACTTAGGCATAAATTTCAATCCAGGAGTCAGTTTTGAGAGTGTAATATACTGTTGCAAAGCTCTTTCCGAGCTCTTTCTGATGGAAATAATTAGAACATGATTTGACATTGAAAATGCTATGGAAAATTTCTCTGAAGGGCAGGGTGGTGACTTTGTGGAGATAACAGCTTCTGAAGTGTGACTTATTACATATGATGACATAAAATTACATAAAGATGATAATAAAAGTAAAGTAACATATGAACTGAATAAAAAATTACATCAAGCTGAATAAAAAATTTCTTCGATCTTCTCAAATGTTGTGACTTTGAGTTTATTAGACCATCCTCATGACCTTGCTGATATTTATTGACACTTGACTCATTAATTTGACCATGGTGATATCCTAGAACCTAATGAGACCCATCCTATGACCTACTAACATGACTCACAAAGTGAAAGTAACTCATGACTAAAGACCATAGAAAGGAGAATCAACAAATTTCACATGAGGGAAAACTAATGAAAAATCACTACCATCAATGAATCCATGACCTAGCGGAATGGTGAAAATTTATGGTATGGGACTCCTAATATGCAAACACAAAAGAGAAATTTTGATCACTACTGGCAGTATGACTATACTGACACTAACATTTTCTTCAATGGGGAAGGTAGCTCCTTGGAGGTGCCAAGAACACCGTAGACCAAGTAGCCTTATCCATTGGGCATGGAGTCAAAACAATGAAAAACTGACACTATGTAGACTGACTCCGACTCGAGACTAAGATTGAAAACTAAAATAAAACCAAACCATACAAATATCATTCAAGTTTTATAGCCTTCACCTCAGGCCCCAAACTTCAATGACTGTGTACTTGAAATCTGACCAAAAATAACATGGTATATACAATGATTGTGACATAATTTCTGATCCATTATCTTCAACAATGGTAGTGCTTCAAAAACCTACCATTCACTGCTCCTCCAGGGAAATCTTGGTGTTAGTATGAATCTTTTGTCGTAAGAGACCACTTTAGCTACGCATAAAAAATATCCCTAACATCAATTATGGCTGACAAATATCTTTAAATCTGCAATTAGGTGATCCAAATAATGCTGCACAAATCCAGATCTAAGCATTAAAGACATTAAGCAGATAAAGTAAAATATGGCTCCATGCATCCAATAGACAAGACAAGAATGATGTATTTGAAAGAATTTATATATTATATTAAAAAGGGGGCACCTGAGAGGAAAACAAGAAAGGTGTTTTCCGGTTCTCCTCAATGGGATGGGTTCTTGAAAGTCCTCAACGTTTCAGATTTAAAATTCCTCTCTCTTGTTGTTTTCGAAAACCCAGACAAACATAGAACTCAATGGGAGCTCATAAGGCAAAAATGGAGAATGTGACCTAGTATAGATCCAGAGTGATCTAATACAATGGAGGTGACTAATGAATGGGGAAAACCCTTCTATTTATAACAAAATATTGGCGTGTTCTAGAACTCAGTGCATGAATAAAATATTATTAATCGAATTCTAGAATCACCCTTTAGGAATATTTTATTATATTTGTCGGAGGGAAAAGGATTTTTGACTTGGGTCAATTCCTTTATTTATAAATAACAAATAAATAAATGATTTATTTATTAATTTAGGGAAATGTGGGAATATAATTAAATAAATAATGGTTTATTTAATTATTTATTTGTGATTTAGTCAAATTTAACTAAGAATATTGTTTAAATAATGATTTAAATAACTTATTATTAGGAAATAATTAAATAAATAAGGATTTATTTAATTAATTTCCTTGTTTTGGGTTAAATATGACCAGGAAATATAAATGAATAAGTTATTTCACGTGGTGAAAGCAATTTTACTTAGGGTAAAATTAGTCTTACATGGTGTACTTGGGTTCATCTAATAATAATAGGTTAGATGACCAAAAAATGGTGTAACAGATTGCCCCCCAACGTACGAGTGTTAGGAGAAAATCGTATGACCGAAGTACGTTGTAAGAACTCAATCACTAGACAGTAAGAGGGAAGTGAGAGAGAGGAATGTAAGGTATTCTAATATGCTAAAGGACTAGACGCTGAGGAGATGAAACTTACAGGTGCAACAAGTCTCTATTTTATGAAGTGGTACCTATTCTAAAGGCGGCGGGGGAGGCATACCTATGCTCGCTGAGACAAAGTACAAAAAATAGGAAGTCTAGTAAACAAGGAACCGAACCATGAGGAATATGCTAGGATAAATAGGGTCCAGAAAAACAGAATGATGAATCCCACATACATGCTGTGCCTGGAATAATAGTCAGGAATTATACAATAATAGTTTAGTACATGAGATACAAATACACCCAAATGCCCCCTACACACGGGGAAGGGCTCGCAAAATCTGATTGATACATGCAAATCGAAGAGGCGCTGCAAGCGGCTGAGGCCAATATCATCAAATGAGAGGAGCTGCATCAAGGGCTGAAATGAAGAAGTCATTCGGGCATGTGGGGGGCTACCTACAGGGCCACCCCCTCATGAGGGTTGAGACATCTCACACACACCCAGGAATCACCAATAGCTGCTGCTGCATCACTGGACCATCAAGTGGATAGATCACGATCATGCTGGAAAGAGCTCGAACCAAGGTACACTGCCCCCCAGACTTGACTCCTGGAGTAAATGGGCTGATGTCGACAGAAGTAGGTCTGCGATAGGTGAGGTAATAAGGGAACCCCAACTAAGGCACGGGAGAGAATAGTAGAGCGACTAACAGACAGACACTAATGATGATAACGAAATGAGGGATACTGAGTAGCGGATGGACGAATTCCCTTGTTAGAGCATAAGGGGCATGAATGGCTTGGCAGCAATGGACATAATATCAGGGAGGATAGGGGACGATGGTATTGAAGGCCACGAGAGAGGGACCAAGCGCTGAAGGATGGAGGAATATAGTGGGATATAAAGGGGCTCGAGATAGACTCCATGACGGATGATGACTCAACTCGGATGCTCTAAACAAGGGCGACTCGATGGTGCTGCCACATAGAAAAGGTCCAATGGGGAAACATAAAAACATGAGTACAAGAGGGTGTCTCATGATGAAAATCTACACAAACAAGGCCAAGTAAAGAGGTAAAGTGGTGCCCCAAGTACAAGCATTGTAAGTGAAGAATTCCGATTGGAAGGAGAGATGAAGGGACCCTTCGTGGACAAAATGTGTCCTGGTGAAGTGTCAAAACATGAAAAACTAACAGATACCCATTTGATTGCTCGGTGAGAGCTTTCCAATGGTGCAGACGGTGTGTCAATCGGGGCTACGGTTTGGTTGCAGTAGGCGAAAGAAAAAACAGGGGTTTCTCTTCTAATAAGACATTTTCCCTCCAAAATCATTCATTTGCTTATGTAGCTGTGGTGAATGTGAAGAGGAGAGAAGGCCCTAAATCTTGCGGTGATCGTAGCAGACAAACCAACCGTTGGAATCGCGATCCGTCAGTTGCAGGTAAGAGGCCTAATCCTACTCTTTGATTTTGATGGATTCAAAGTTCAAATTAGGGTCTTAAATCTCAGTAACTGCTCCTACTTCATCATTACAGTCGGGTCGCACTTTTTGGGGCAAAAGTTGTGACCTGGGATGCAGGTTTGGGCCTGAAAAGTGAGACCTGACCCAGGATTTGGCCAGAAAGTGTGACCTGTTAGATGGGTGTGGTGTCAGTGCTGTTATGGGCTGAGATTCAGTTTTGGTGTAAGGAAATGCAGTTTTGTTTATCTGTAGACTGACAAAGATGATGGTTTTGTGCAGATATGGAAGATATACAGATCAAATGGAGGGAGAGAGACATAGGTACATTACGGAAGGAAATCCAAGTATATCAGGGTGTTCGTCGTGCATTGGCTAGGTTTGGGGTTTTGAAATTTGTGGAGAACCCTTTGATGAGGGCTGGTGAGCCTTTGTTGGCTCGAATTTCCTGACTGGTCTCCCGCCATTATGGATGGTGGGAAATACACAACCAGTGTTACCACGAGGGCGTAACATCATGGAGTTTGTTGAGCGACATTGTCGACTAGGTGTCCGAGTCAAAGGGACTCGGATATCGATTGGGGATCTAGAGAGGTTGGAGACCCGGGCAGTGGCAGCAGTAGTGTTGCGGATTTCGGGCAGCCAGGCATTCCATCACATCACTGGAGGACAGATGATGATTATAGAGAGTGTGTTGGGTGGGACCTACTATGGGTGGGCCCAGATGATGTTGGTGTTGGTGAAACGACAACTGTCGCTATGCAAGTGGCAAGTGAATAATGATTGTGCCTATGGGACGGTATTGTGCTCTTTCTTCTTTGAGAAGATCCCGACCTTACGACCTCATATACAATTACCTAATGGGGGTCTGAGAGAGCCCTGGATGCATTGGTGGGGATGACTATTGTGTAGAGGAGGGGGAGGGGCGGTCGGACGGGTGTTCCGACCAGAGTTCTTCGCCCATTGGGATCAGATGCCATTATACATAGACGACTATCCCTATAGTGGGAGGAGTTATTGGGGAGATCTGGACTTTCCGCTTCCGCCTGGTCGAGTATGGGGGCCCGATGGTAAGTGACAAGCAACTAATCTGTTATGTGCATTTTAGAGTTTGTGACTAGTATTCATGGTACTAATCCTTATATTATTTGGAATGCAGATATAGCTCCGGTAAAACCGGCCGGATATATGGGATGACCTGCAGCAGCAGGAGCTACAGGTGCAAGTGGATCAAGGACGACACAAAACGAGGATATGGCTGCTCTGTTGGAGGACATCCGTCCTAGATGTGAGGGGCTGCTGACCGGTGTGTTAGAGCGTGGTTGGCGGGATTTAGATGACCAGTACATAGAGTTATGTATTGGGCTACCCTCGGAATGGCGAGGTATCATGCGACGCATGGAAATGGCCGGTCAGACTGTGCGTGATCTACGAACTGCGGGAGCAGAGCCGTTGGCTCGGGATCCTCCAGAGAGTGATTAGATGTAGGGCAGGTGGTGCCCCCAACGTCTATGTAAGGGCAAGTGGTGCCCCCCATTTTTGTAGTTCTGTTTGTGGTAACATGCTATGGGCATGTCATATGTTTTAGAGTAGATGGACTCTAAAAACACATGTTATATGATATATATGATTTATATACATTTTTTTGATGATGTTAAATGTTATTGTCTTGTGTGTGATAAATGCCAGTCTAGAACATGATTTTCGATTTGATCTACGTAGTGATTTTGACTTCTAGGGATATGGTGGAAAGTAATGGATCTAAATTCACGTATCAAAAGTTTCACTCGCAAATATTGTCTAAACAGGATAGGTTTATGCACGCGATAGACACCATTAAGTTGTAAGACAAGAAGCAGGGAATCTAAATGAATGTGCAGATGGAGGATGTGATGAGAGAGGACATTGGCTAAGAGACCACGTACTGCATCATATTCGGCCTGATTATTGGTGGCATTACCAATGGAGAGACCATTTGCAAGAACTAGGGTATGCAAGTGGGTAAAGATGGCCCATGCTACCGAAGCGATATTTTGGGAATAACGACTTGCCCCATCGGCATAGCCAAGATAATGTGTGGACGAGAGGGCCTGTGGAATAATGTCACAAGACAAGAAATGGGAGGGATGAGAATAAGGATGAAAACATGAGTAGAGGGTAGACATCCACTGACAACTATGGGAGGGAGCATTCCGGGTAGGAAGTCTAGGGCTCATAGATCGGCTAGAGGGAGATGAATGAGAACTATGGGATGAAGAGCGGGAACTCAGGCTGCGAAGAACATCATAGATACAGATGGTATGATCATGATTATGGAAGAAAATGGAAAGGTAAAGGAAACCACATGACGCTGCAAAGCTACCTAAATTGTCAGTATGGGAAGAGAGGCACATGTACGGGTCATCACGGGGAATGACAGAAGAACAGGTAAAAATATGGTCAAAGCATGAATAGCCCGAGAATGTGGCCGCAGGGGAATCAAGTAAAACAGATGGAGTGGATTCAGAGGGAATTTAATTCGAGGGTCGTGCGGATGATGATAGGTATAGGAGGGGCAACAGGTTCCGACATCTCAACATCAGGGGGAGGAATGTCAATGGTAGCAGGGGGATCCTCGAGTAGACCTGACGCATATTGAGCAAGGATGGGAGAGGCGGATTGATTTTTTTCAACTTCGTACTTGCGAATGACCTCTAAAGAGGCTCGGTAATGCGTGAGGTGAGGACAATGGTGAGAATAATGGCCATGGACACCGCACAGAGCACATGGGTTTTTGGTGCGAAGAGTCTTTGGGTTCTTGGCTGCGGATGAGGAGGAAATAGAGGTTTCGGGGACAGTAGATTCAGGGAACACGACTTTAACCATGGGTTGGATACGGGGAAACTTGGGACAAGTATGGGTGGGATGACTGATACCATCACACAAGGCACAAGGCTTGGCGGGTAGGGGAGGGGTAGGGTCGGGTGCGGTGGCCTTGTCCTTGGATTCCCCCTTGCGAGTTTTTCTTTTCTTTCCTGTAGCTGTCGCAACATGAGGAGGGTCCTGTGGAGGGGCTAGGGGCACTATAGCGGTGGAAGGAGCGAAGGGAATCGGTTGTACGGGTGTCACAACAATGTATGGTTTGGGGTGGCCCAGTGGGGTTTTAGCTGGAGGAGTAAGATACCATACTAGTATTCCCAAGGTTAAATTAGGGAGGGAAAGGGTGGCCATGACGAGAACTGAATATACTCCGCGGGGGGGGGGGACCAAGGAAAGGTATCTAACCGGCGGGGTAATGGCTAGGAGGGACGGCTCCCAAATGGTGGAGACCTGAGGGAACCGACTCAGGAGGGTAGGGAGGTTCCTGAGTGTGAGGGTAATGGGAGGGTCTAGGCGGGAGAGGGTCGGTCGACTGAAGCGAAGGACTAGGAGCAGGTTGCGGTGGGCGAGATTGAGGTTGCTGACTAGCCGAAGCAGGCTGTGGAAGGTCAGCCTGAGACAAGTGCATCATGCAAACATTTTCTAAGCTGGGGTCAGAGACAAGAGGAGGGGGAGGACCTGGAAAAGTGCCAAGCAAGGAGGAATCTTTGTAGATGCCAGGGGAAACACTGGTCAAAGAATCAATAGTTTGCTTATTGGTGACAGTAGAGATGGTGGACTCAGGGGAGGTCTAAGATTTTGGTTCATGGTAAGTCAGCTGGTCAATAGTGACAATCTTGCCATTATGAGGGAAAAACATCTTGCAGTGGATTGCGGATGGGACGACAGACATGACATAGGTGTAACTACGCCCCAAAAGAATGTTGTAGTCAAGAGGGGCATCAATAACTTCAACGTCGACACAAACAGTCTTACCTGCAATGGTAATAGGACAGTTACGGAAAAGGCCGATGGGTTGGGAGGCATGGCCATCCCACGCACGAAGGGTGATTGTGGAAGGGGCCAGCTCAGGAGATCCAAGTTTTTTCCAAACCGAAGCAGACATCACACAGGTAGATGCCCCCTCATCAATAATACACCGAGCGATGTTGGCGTTTCGGATTTTGACTGGGATTTGGAAAGCAACAGAAGCAGGAAGAGGGGGATGGTCTGACTGGTGGGCATCGAAAACAATCAATTGGTCATCAGCAGGATCTACAACACCCATGGCAGATAGTAGAGCCTTGTTTTGAGAAGGACACGACTGGAGGAGTTCCAGTGTTGAAATGGCAGTAGGAGATTGTGCCAGATCATATACTATGCTGTATGAATGGGCAGCCCGAACAGAGGCAGCATTTCGGTGTAATGGGCCCTTAGGAGTCTTGGTATGAACCTCAACTTTGGGCGAAGGGATTTGCAAGGGACCATTGGGTGTCGACAGAGGCTCTATAGGACCTGAAGATGGGGACTCGGAGACAGACGGAACGGGAGGCGTGGAATACTGACGGGACCGAGTTTGAAGGTTAAGGTCGACGGTGAGAGGTTGGTTAGAGGCCATCATGAGGATTTGGTAATCAGAGGAACCATAAGGGGAAGGTTTAGTGGTTACCGGGGCATGAGGTGATTGAGTGGCCACAAATACTTGTTGTGGGAAAGGATCGGTAAACACAGCGGGTTGAGAAGTAGCTGGATTGGGAGGGACAGTAGGGGAGGAGTGTTGTCCCCGCACGGTGGCCTGAGACTCCCACATCTGCCGCATTTGTGGTAATAAGGGAAAATCGTGAGTGTAATGACCATAAACACCGTAACACGAACATGGCTTATTGGTGCGAAGCGGCCTGTCTGGCTTGGGCTGAGAGCCCTGTGGCTGGCTGGCAGTGGTAGAGTCAATACTTGTAGGATTGGATCCACGATTACCAGAAGCGGATTGATTTCCTTTCCTCTTTCTTTGAGAAGGAAGAAGATTAGTTGCCCCCTGCTGCACGAATACTTTCCCTGGAGGGGGTAGTAAGTGCGGCTGCGGGGGTGGAGAAGGAAAGGGAGTGGGAGGTCCAAATGCTGGAGGAGCTGGGACACTAGGCTGTGGGTAAGGATAAGGGTTAGGATGGGCAACATTGAGGTAAGCAGGAGTGGGGGCAAAAGGAGGAGGCATGCCGTATCTTGGATACATGCTACATGGAGGGGGAAAAGTGCCGGAGGTGCTGGCCCCTCCTGGAGGGAAACCATAGCTCATTAGAGGCTGAGCAGAGGTATGTGAAAGAGCTCCAACAATACCATCGGAAGAGGGAGATGCCCCCGGGGCATAAGCGTCGCCGGGCTTGGGGAGGTTAGGAAGGACGGTATAAACATAACCAGATTGAGCGTAAATAAGGTCATATTTCAAGGCTATTTGGAGGGCGGCTTCTTTGGTTTTAGGGAAATTGGAGGTGACATCTTTGCCAATGGGAGGTAAGAGAGAACGAAGGAACCAGTCCATATAAACCCGATCTTCAAAGGGAGGAGCACGACATAAGCTTCTTCTTCGCCGCCATTCCTGGACATGGGCGGAAAGACGGGTCAAAGAGGATTGACAGAAAGAGGTTAAAAGCTCAGTACCAGTGTCGTATCAGAGAGGGAGCTGGAAATAAGATAAAAAGGCTTGGGAAATGGTCGCAAAAGTGGTATGGGAGGAGGTGGCTTGTTCAACATACCATTTAGAAGCTTCGTCGGTAAGTGTGCATTGGAACAATCTAAGATGAATGGAGTCATCAGTAATGGAATTGGAGGAACACCACATGTGGAAAGATTGAATATGGTTGGAGGGATCTTCACTAGCAAGGCCTTCGAACTTGGGAATGTCAGAGGGGAGCTTGGTTGGCATAGCAGGCCAACTGACATCGTGGCGGATAGGATCATTAATTAGCTGATTGAAGTCGGGGAAACTGAGGCCGACCATATAAGGGAGCAAAGGGGCAGTCGAGGTAGGTCCCGTAGTGGTTCCACTGGAAACAGACCCAGCAGTAGAACTGGGGTTGCTGCTGGTAGTAGGCCCTGAAGTAGACATGGTGAAAGTAACAAGGGGAGAACTAGGAGTAGGGGGAGAACCCGAACAATTAGAAGAAGAGTCGGAGTGCAGACTCGGGGGAGGACTTACTCGATGATGACGAGAAGGAGGAAGTCTACCAACCGGAAACTGAAGGTGAAGGCCAAGAAGTCTCCGGGACAAACGCCTTGGGGGCGCAATGATGACGGGAAGAAGAAAAATCGACAAGGGCAGGGAGAGGCAAAATCAAGTGAGGTCAATGTCGAAACAAGGGCAGAGAGGTGCAGTGTCAATTGATTTTAAAGGCTTTGCCAGGCGGTGTTAACCAGGCTCTTCTTCACTTAGGGTCAGTGTGTGGCGTGCGTTAATTTTAATTTGTTTAAACCCAGACGTTTTGAGAGTAAAAGAAAAAGTGTGCTGCGTAACTGAAAATAAATCTGCAGTAAATAAGACTGAAAGAATAGAAAATTAACAACTAACAATGCATCAATCTAACCCAAGAAGGGAGGTCTCTCAAAACTAGTCTATAAGAGGGAAAAAACTAAGCAAAGTATGCGAAAAAGAGGCCAATAGATCTAAGGTTGGGAGGGACGAGGATCTAAAGGAGAAATTTGCTGAAAAGAGCTTCAGAGAACAACAAAGAGGCAGGGGCAAGGTTGCTTTTAAAAAGGATGAGATGAGCTAAAAACAGAAGGGACAAGGAGGCGGCCCTAGAAATGAACCCAAAAAAAACTAGATGAGGTGATTTGAAAGGGATAAGAGATGATCTAAAGGGACCTGAAAATGAGGTATCAGATCTAAAAGGAACAAGGCTGAAACTCTGTAAATTCAGACTTCTGAAACATAAAAAACTCTCCCACAAAAAGTGGAGGGTACTAGAGCACTAAGGGGAAAGATTCCCACTTATTAGAGTGAAACAGATCAGAAACAGGTCTAAACGGGCGGAGACAGAGGCTGGAAAACCCTGACAGAAGCTTCAGACAAACCCAGAAAAAGTGCTGGAAAATTGCAGAAAAAAGTGCAGGTCGCAGGTTCTGACCTGTTTTCAGTCCAGGTCGCAGATTTGGGGCAGAAAAGTGTGACCTCAAGGCTAGGTCACATTTTTTGGGCCGATAAGTGCGACCTACAGATCCGGGTCTCTCAGCGGCAGATTTCAGAAAAAAGTTGTTGTCTCAGCTGCGTCTGATGTCTGTCACCTGCGTAATAGGGTCAGAAACACACGGAAGTTAAAAATTTTGATGTTTGAGGGTTTTAGAGGTGGAAAGCACCATAAAAATAGGAAAATCAGAAAATGGAAGAGAAACCCTAAGTTCTGAAACAGCTGGATATGCAGGAATATATAAAATGACAACGGTCGCAAGAGAAAACCCGTGTGGAGTCGCCAATTGTTAGTATGGATGTTTTGTCGTAAGAGACCACTTTAGCTACGCATAACAAATAGCCCTAACATCGATTATGGCTGCCAAATATATTTAAATCTGCAATTAGGTGATCCAAATAATGCTGCACAAATCCAGATCTAAACATAAAAGACATTAAGCAGATAAAGTAAAATATGGCTCCATGTATCCAATAGACAAGACAAGAATGATGTATTTGAAAGAATTTTTATATTATATTAAAAAGGGGGCACCTGAGAGGAAAACAAGAAAGGTGTTTTCTGGTTCTCCTCAATGGGATGAGTTCTTAAAAGTCCTCAGCGTTTGAGATCTAAAATTCCTCTCTCTTGTTGTTGTAGAAAACCCAGACAAACATAGAACTCAATGGGAGCTCATAAGGAAAAAATGGAGAATGTGACCTAGTATAGATCCAGAGTGATCTAATACAATGGAGGTGACTAATGAATGGGGAAAACCCTTCTATTTATAACAAAATATTGGGGCGTTCTAGAACTCAGTGCATGAATAAAATATTATTAATCGAATTCTAGAATCACCCTTTAGGAATATTTTATTGTATTTGTTGGAGGGAAAATGATTTTTGACTTGGGTCAATTCCTTTATTTATAAATAACAAATAAATAAATGATTTATTTATTATTTTAGGGCAATGATGGGAATATAATTAAATAAATAATGGTTTATTTAATTATTTATTTGTGATTTAGTCAAATTTAACTAAGAATATTATTTAAATAACTTATTCTTAGGAAATAATTAAATAAATAAGGATTTATTTAATTAGTTTCCTTGTTTTGGGTTAAATATGACCGGGAAATATAAATGAATAAGTTATTTCACGTGCTGAAAGCAATTTTACTTAGGGTAAAATTGGTCTTACATGGTGTATTTGGGTTAATCTAATAATAATAGGTTAGATGACCAAAAATGGTGTAACACTTGGCCATCCATTTCTGAAAGCAAGAAAGAATTCTGTCCCCTGTATGCTGAAATCTTGTATGGTCCTTTCCACAGGTTGTCGAACTTACCATGCTTCCCTTTGTCCTCATTTCTTGCATCCCATCTCAACACCACATCATCCAACTGAAAATTTTCTGCTTTGGTCTTACGGTCATAGATCTTCTTTATCTTCTCTTGCAACTGAATAACGTTCTGTGACACTTCCTCTCTTGTTTGCTGAAGGTGGATCATTTGATTGATCCTTCGCTGATTGTCATCTTCTTCACTGCCAACTTGAAATAATCTCATGATTGGAACTGTAAGTGATGTAGGAAAGACAACATCAGTACCATAAACCAATTCAAAAGGTGACATACCTATGGATTTCTTGCTGCTAACTCTGTCTGCCCACAATGCGTTGATGAGCTTTCGATGCCAATTTCTTTTGTTTGCCTCCAACATTTTCTTGATTATATTTATCAAATACTTATTCGATGATTATTATAGGCCGTTGCCTTGTGGGTAGTACGCTATTGAATGGACCAACACAATATTGTATTTGTCGCAGAAATCCACCATCTTCTTAGACTTGAATGCTGCTGCGTTATCTGTTATAATTTTGTGAGGGCAGCCAAAACGAGATAAAATATTTGATTCTAAGAATTGAATAATTGCCGTATCTGTAGCTTGCCTTGCTGGAATGGCCTCGATCCATTTAGTAAAGTAATATGTACCTGTCAAGATCCATCGATGCTGTGCTGATGATGCGGGATGGATTTCACCGATGAAATCGAGTCCCCACTGCTGAAAGGGAGCATTTACTGCAACTGGTTTCAGAGGAAGAGGAAGCAATTTCCTTTTCCCTTGGAAAATTTGACATTCATGACAACTCATCACTGTTTTATACAAATCTAAAAATAAAGTGGGCCAATAATATCCTGCTCTCAGTACCTTGTTAGCTGTATTTTTCCAAAACAAATGACCACCACAATCACCTTTGTGAAAGTCATGCATTACCTTCTGAGCCTCTTCTTCAACCAAACAATTGAGGATAATACCTCCTGGATCTTTCCAATAAAGAGCACTGTTTAAAATACAGTATTTAGCAGACTTAAGTTTTAGTGATCTACCTTTACTTTTAGACATCCCTGGAGGTGGTGAAAGATGCTGAAGAACATAAACAATATCTGAATACCATGGGGATTGTAGAAAAATATCTGAAATTGGAACAAGCAAACCTTCATCTTCATCCTCTGACATTGCTGTTATGAGGTTTATATCCAGGGCACGCAAATTTGATTGGGCCATTAGATTTTCCAAGCCTTGTCCTTTGATCAAATTTGTGGGTTTAATCTCCAAATCATACTCCGACATAGCTGCTATCCACTTACCTCTTCGACCTTCTGGATCAGTTTGCATCAAGACATCCTTTACTGCTGCATTAGGAACATATACTATAGTATGTGAATGCAGAATATAGACCCTAAAATCCTTCAATTCTTTTATAAGGGCCAATGCTTGTTTCTCAATAATATTATACCACAAGGCAACATCTCTAATAGTCCTACTGAAAAAGGCAATTGGATTTTCAACCTGATCTCTCTTCTGCATCAAAACCACAGCCATAGTATGCTCTGATGCAAATGAAAAAATAATGAAATCTTGAGTATAGTCGGGACTAATCAAGTCTGGGGCATTGGATAAAGTAAAATTTACCAGATTAAATGACTTGAGAGCCTCCTCACTCCATTTGAATGTGCTATCCTTCTTTAACATATTAGTCATTTCTCTTAGATGTTTAGCCAAATTGGGTATAAATCTGCGCAAGAAGTTCATCTTACCATTGAATTCTTGAATCTCTTTTTTGTTCCGTGGAAGGTTTATGTGTTGAATTGCCTCCACTCTAGATGGATCAATGCGGATACCATCTTTAGAGATGATATGCCCCAACAAATTGCCATCATCCATGGCAAAGAGACTCTTCTTTGAATTGAGAGGAATCCCAAACTTTCTGCATCGCTGAAAAAAAAACTCTCAAATGGTGCAAATGCTCATCATCAAAACCAGAAAACAATGTTAGATCATCCAAATAAACAAAATAAAAAAATCTTTTTCATTGGCAAAAGCAATGTCCATTTCTCGCTGGAAAGTGGCTCTAGCGTTCTTCAGTCCGAATGGCATTTTGGCATACTGGAAGGTTCCCCAGGGTGTTGTGAAGGCAGTTTTGTCTTGGTATTTCTCATGCACCAAGATCTGATTGTAGCCTGAGTAGCCATCGAGTAGTGACATCCTTGATGCTCCAACTACTCTTTGCAGAATATGCATCTTCGGAAGTGGATAATTATCCTTTAAGGATGCTTTATTCAGATTCAGAAAATCTATGCACAATCTTATCTCTCCTGTCTTTTTACGTACCGGGACCAAATTTGAAATCCAGTCAGAAAATCTAATTGGAACTATGATACCAGCTTTGTACAATCTGTTTACCTCTTTTTCAATGGATGGCAGCAACTTCGAGTTATCCTTCTTAGCTTTAATGGTTGGGAATTGATCTAAAGACACTACCAAGTCTTTGATAAGACCAATACAATGGACCCTACCTGAGTCAAAAGAATAAAAATCATGATATTTACGGGTAATATAAAGTCCTAACTTCTCCATAATGGCTTTAGGCATCAAATTATGTGAGGCTCCGTAGTCCAACATAGCATTATGTAATATGAACTCATGTAATCTAAGACTTAGGTAGAAGGGAGGGACTTCACTTTCTTCAGATTGATATTCTGTGGCTGGACCAAAGATGAGTTCAGGGTAATCATCTTCAACATTTACCGTATCTGAAACAGAGTCTATTTGCAAGATTCTAGACACCTAATTTTTATAAGCACTATTTTTCACCAACTCAGTCAAGGGCATGGACACTTTCAGCTTAGAAATTTCATTTTCTAAATTAAAAGAAGGAACCTTTTCTACCTCTTTAACTGGAGGATCTTTCTTCTCTACTTGTTCATTTGCTGCGCTATGTTGATTCTTTTCATTTGAAATGTTATTTGCTGAAGATGCCTTCCTGGGAGAGGGATCAGCAAGCTCTTTCCATTTTCTTTGAGTGTTTGAAGAATCGTTTTTTTCTTGGAGCTCTTTTCTCTTTTGAATGGGACTGATCGGGACATCTCTGTTCCTTAAAGGATACTGCTTTTGTTGGGCTGATAAAGCGTTCATGTACCCTCTTTGGAAATCATCAGACTCTTCTTCTAACACAGTGTCATTAGCCAATATGAAATCTTCGTCCCTTTGGATGTCTGCGATCACTGAGTATTCTTCATCTTCTGTGAGAAAGATGGGTGCACCGTCTGTCGTGAAGAAATGATTGGCCTCAATCACAGAATCATCATCATCATCTGTCTCCATTCCCTGAACGTAATTTTGCTGCAATGGAGTTCTGATTTGCTGTTGTGGTGCTGCTTGGTCCTGCGCTCTCTGTTCTCTTTGTTTAATTCTGAATTGCGGCTGCTGATGTCCTCTGAAATTCGGATTCCTGACTTGTGCTTCAGGTCTGTCTGAAATTTTCAACCGATCAACCATATTTTCGACTGTCTGGATCAAAGTATCCATCTTACTGTCTAAAGGAGACGCTTCTTCTTTCACCGTGACTCTCTTTTCAGATCTAGTCCGCTCTCTTTTGGCTAGCAAATTCGTTTCTACACTCACCGCTATCTTCTGCATGTCTTCGAGAGTGGTAGGATCTCTTTCTCGTAGTTGATATGCCATATTAGCATCGAAACCATATTGAAACTTAAGCAAGGCTAATCCCACAGGAGGTTTGAGGTTAGCCGGAATAACATTGTATACAACATTGAATCTTACACAGTAATCCTGTACAATTTCACCCAAATTTATTTTAATATTTTCATATTCAGACAAAATTTGGAGTGGGTTTTTCTTTACCTCCCATCGGTCTAAGAACTGTGTATGTTAAGGCTTTGAACCATTTTCTAACTTCACCTCCGAAGCTTTGGACAAACAACCTTGTGGTTACATTCTCTGCCTCTACCTCATGTAGATAAAAAAAGTCATTCATCTTATCAACGTGCTGCTGGGCTGTGATGCTTTGAGTGGCATCAAATATAGGAATTTTACTTTGATAATTAGCAGGCATATCATTCAGAACCTGAGGTAAAACCAGGGGTGCATACCGGGCATCCATGACTCGAGGTGGATTTACAACAGTGTTTGTGCTACCAGGATTTAAGGGAGGTGTTGATGGGGGAGATGAAAGCTGAGAATTGACTGATGGGAATGCTGAAGGGGGAGGAAATGCTATTCCTGATGACTCTGAAGGCTCAGGGATATTGGTTACAATGATAGATGACTGAGGGGAATTCAGAATGTAATCATCAATTGAAGTATTTTCCCTTTGAACTTCGATATCTACAAGGAATTCTGGATCTAAAACTATGGCATCAAGTGCAGTTTCAGACTTACTTCTAAACAAAGAAAGCTCAAAACACTCATCAAAAGAAAAATATTCTACAAACAACCACTCACTGGGCCAGGTATGGGATCTGAAAATAGGTCTAGGACTTAGTGATCCCTCTTGTCTTCTGAATATTCTTGGGATAAGATTAGGATTCTCAAACACAGGGGGAGGATTTGGATCTGGATTGGCCCTTGTGTATCTTCTTGAAGCCAGTGTGGTCAAATTTCTACTTTACAAAATTTTATTTCAGCCTAGCAAACTTTGAACATCATCTTCCAGAGTCCAGGAATTTACAAAGAAAATATTACTGGGGTGATCCGTCTTTATGCTCTAATACCACAAATATATTATGACTGTGGATCTTTGGAATAAGTGCTTGTAATTGTATTCCCCTCCAAAGCACCTTTAACAATGTTATCCTTGCAATAATATTCAAACATCTCAAACAAATCTTTAAAGTTTAATGTGATATAGGGGAACACATTTAAAAATACTTAAGCAAACCTTATCACTCCGGTCATAATATCAAAATGTTATAACAATGGCCCTATTCCTTTAAGAACCACCAACCTTCTAACTTATAAAACCCAATTATTCTACTAACCTGACATACATTTCATTCAACGGGCCCCACGCATCCATTATTCACTTTTAGGAATTAAATAAACATTTAATAATGAAAAACCGCCAGACCATACCTCGATTTATCGCTCGTGCTCTTCACTGTGCGATTGCCGTCAGATCTATCATTCTTCATATCGAACGGTCCTCGTCAATATCGCGTTTTTTCAAAGGCCGAGGGTTAACACATGAAATTTTCACGATGTGGGTGGTATTTGGGAGATGATGTGCCCAAATATTGTTGGATCGTGCTTTTTTGGCATGGTTTCGCTCTGGGCCAAAAGCGTTGCGACAAAGGCGATATTGCTTTCTGAAACCCACTTCTGGTAAATGAACTGCGCTTAACTCGGGTTTGGAAATTAACTCCTTGCATTAACTCAATGGCTGGGTCCCACTAATATTACTCCACCGGCAATAGAACACATATTTTTACTCCAACAACAGAGATTCTAAAGAATCATCGTGTTCTATACAACCTAGGTTTAACCTTTAGACAACTCTTCATTCACACAGGGCCTGAATATGATTTTTCTCCTCTACAGAGCCTCTGTTCGACCTTCTTTGAAACATAATAAACACATTCAATTTGAGTGCCGAGAATATGGGCTCAAAGACAGTCAAATCGCTCCCCAGTGGAGTCACCAGAAATGTTATCACCTAATTTGAACCTTAGGCTGAAGGAAGGCAAATCAGGGTAACCTTTAAACCATGCTCAGCCTTGTAGCTAGCCATTCAAGGTCAGGAGAGGGCTCTCTCCATGAAATATATTCAATGAAATATAATTACAAACTGATTTTAGGCTAGGTATAATAATGGGAAAATGTTTAAATGAATGAATTTTTCAGGGATGTATGGAACAAATGGGACAATTTGAATCGGGGAATTAAATTAGGGATATAGGTTATTTCATGGGGCAAGGTAGGCAGGAATTTCAGCAATTAAAGTTTAAATATTGATGAGATGGTAAGACTGGTGAGGAGCGAAAAAGGGCATAAGAAATGGATCCTTTTTAGATAGAAGAAAACACAGAATATTGAATAATTTCCCAAGGAAGAGCATAAAAATGGATTCTACCTATCTATCTTGAAAGCATTCAACCAGAAATGTTTATGGATGAAAGGTGAACATAAAAAATTTACATATGAACACAAAGGAGAGAAGAAATGCTAAATTTCATACCACATGGATCCCACAAATTAGAGCTGCATATCTTATTAATTCCCTGTCAAACTGTTACAATGGAGTGCAGAGCGTCCTCCTTGATTTCCACACTATTCCATTACTTCTGACTTACAGACTGATTTAAAAATGATTCAAAATTACATTAAATAGACCAGAATGTGAGGGAAGTAGATTCAAAAAAAGAGAAGCTGTTTGCCAGCTCAAGAACTGAAGTCCGATCATAGAAAAGAGAACCAACAATCTGCCCCTGAAAATAAGGAACATCAATACATTTTGGGCCATCTAAAGATTTCGCTGTTACACTGGATGAAAGAAAAATAGGCAATCTAAAAAAAAAATTCCTATTTTACTGCTATTGTAGAAGTCTCTGTCTCATATTAGCTCTCGGCCCTTTGACTGTTTCTTTCTATTATTACTCTCTCGAAGAAAAATCCATTTTTTGAAGAAAATGCCTTTGAAATAAATTAAAATGAAATTATGCCTTTTAGTGTAGGGAAAAACTCATTTGAGTGGAAGGAGCGAAGGGAAAGGACGTGGGTTTCAAATCGCAATCGCAATCGGAATCAAAGGGGAAGAAGGGGGTATAATATATAATGGAGCGATTGAAATATGCTATGCGATGGTGCAATCGCAATCGGGGATCGGAGCAGTAGAGGGGATGATATATTTGGAACAAGGCACAAAACCTCCGATGCGATGGGAATAATGTAATAAGGGTAAAAGAGTATACCAAAGGGATAATGGGGTAGAAAAAAAATAATGTTAAATGCTTCAGTTCTTTTCAAAGGAGAAAATGAATTTACGTTGAAAATGGGGAAGGCCTTCAGGTGGGATCGGGAGGACAATCGCAATCGGAATCGGAAGGGAGGGGCGGGTGTATTACACAATAGAATTTTACCGATGAGATTGGGAATAAGCGATGAGGGGGGAGTCCTTTGTAAAAATAAATAAAATAAAATTTGATTTTTACAAAGGGAAAAGGCCCTTTTATTATGAATGGGCGGAAGAGGTTAAGGTGGGGTCCACTTGATCGCGATCGGAAGATCAGAGGGGGAGTGGGAAGTAATGGTCTTTGGAGACGCCGATTGCGATTGGCACAATGGCTTGTAGGCCATTCGATCAGATGGGCAGATCAACGACGGAGGTGCAATCAGGGGTTTGCAATCGGCGAGACTCAATCGGGTGTAACACTTTATGAAATCGCCGATTGTGATAGAGCGATGGAGTATGGGCCGTCCGATCGTCGATCGGATCAACGGTCAGGTTGTAATCGGGCAGGGTCCAATTGGAAGGGACTTAATCACATTGGATTTTTTTACAAGGGCCAATCAGAATGCCATGTTAAGTGATGCGATTGAGATCGGGAAAGGGAAGGGAATTGGACTGGCGGGGGTTTTATAATATAAAACTTTTAAAACTTTATTATAAAGTTTAAGGGGTATGTGGGGAAGTGGTTAATTAAATCGGATGGGGAAATTTATAATAAAGAATTTTTAATGCGATTCATGCGATCGGGTAGGGAAAGAGGGGTTTTTATATAAAAAACCATTAAACTTTAATGAAATAGAATGTAATAAGGAAATGGGAAAAGGGGAAGGGTTGGGCTATGGAGAGCTTTATTCACTTAGGCATAAATTTCAATCCAGGAGTCAGTTTTGAGAGTGTAATATACCGTTGGAAAGATCTTTTCGAGCTCTTTCTGATGGACATACTTAGAACATGATTTGACACTAAAAATGCTGTGTAAAATTTCTCTGAAGGGCAGGGTGGTGACTTTGTGGAGATAGCAGCTTCTGAAGTGTGACTTATTACATATGACGACATAAAATTACATAAAGATGATAATAAAAGTAAAGTATCATATTTTCACCTCAAAACATGGTTTTGAGGCGAAAATTACAACAAGCTAAATAAAACATTTCTTCGATCTTCTCAGATGTTGTGACTTTGAGTTTATTAGACCATCCTCATGACCTTGCTGATATTTATTGACACTTGACTCATTAATTTGACCATGGTGAGATCCTAGAACCTAATGAGACCCATCCTGTGACCTACTAACATGTCTCACAAAGTGAAAGTAACTCATGACTAAAGACCATAGAAAGGAGAATCAGCAAGTTTCACATGAGGGAAAACTGATGAAAAATCACTACCATCAATGAATCCATGACCTAGCGGAATGGTGAAAATTTATGGTATGGGACTCCTAATATGCAAATGCAAAAGAGAAATTTTGATCATTGATGGTAGTATGAATATACTGACACTAAAAAAAACCACATATGAACAAGCAAATTTACATGTGAAATACCTTGGAGAAGGAACTCTTAATAATGAATGCATAAGCCAACCAAGTCAGGGATTTCCATGAACCACTCGACCATAGTTTGGGTTGAACCAAATATTTATTTCAACCAATCACCACTGTGCCATATTCCAAGCATAAATATGGGACTCACATCAAAACCAATATAGGTTTCTTTAGGCTTTACCACAATCCACCAAGGGAATCCTAAGCCTAAACAATAAACATGCAATAGAAGGCTTTACCACAATCCCACCATATATCGGTCCAGTGATGACTAGGCCTACACAAGCATCGATGCCTCCAGATATCTCCACCTACACCATGAGGAATTTCTCTATCTATAATTCTATAGGCTTTATCATATATCCTTCCATTCATTGATTGAGGATTCCTAGGCCTAATCGAGACTCCACCCTCTAGGATTTACTATATATCCCACCATTCACCAGTCAAGGATTCCTGGGCCTAATCGAGGGCATACACCTAAAGGCTTTAGCATATATCCCGCCATTCACCGGTTGAGGATTCCTAAGACCATCGAGGTACACACAATTTGGCTTTACCGCAATCCCAACTTCACCATTCCAAGTATTCCTAGGATTTTTGTTCTTCACCAAAGACCACCCCACTCAGTTTCGAAACCATTCGGAAATCCAACTCAACCGAAATGAGAGAATCCCATCACACCATGTCTATCCGGAAATGGAAAGGCAAGGCTGAAAATCACTGTCGCACTTGGCAAAGCCCATGCCAATGACAATAATATAACTAAATACACACTTTCATGTATCATGCATGCCAAATATAACAAGGAAATCACACATGTAAATTGATACTTGAAAGTAATCCTGCTATAGCCACTTGATTATGCTCCTCCTTTCTTGATATTTTCTTCCCTTTGTCTTCTTTGATATTCCTTTTATTTTCTTGATCCAATGCTAGAATGCTCCAAGAATGCTCTAAGTGTCCAAGAGTGTGTGTGAGAGAGAGTAGAGAGAGCGAGCTCCAAAAATAAACTAACAAAAGGTTACACTAACTAAAGCCATGAAATAATCCTCATAAGTATTTTTATTAATGAGGCCTCTATTTTTTTCATTTTTCCTTCAATTTCCTCCTCACATGCAACCTGTGACCTTTCACCTTCCTTTTCTCCTAATTTCCATTAATTGCATAAATAAAATTCCAATTAATGCCTCATGTCTTTCCAAATCCTTTACCAATTTCCTTTAGCCATAATAAACAAAATGAACACCCACACTAGGATGTTTTTCCCAACATTCAGCTTGGAAAACATGTCCCATGACTTTGGTTATTATTTCGCCTTTATTAACTTTATTTACATGAATTTTTGACCAGGGTTGTTACAAAACCCCCCCCCCCCCCCTTGGGGGAACCCGTCCCTGATGTTCATTGACACAACAACCAACAAAACCACACTGAAAAAAAAAAAAAAAAAAAAAAAAAAAAAAAAAAAAAAACAAAAACTTTTTATGGAGCTTTATAACACAACACGTTGTAGTATTTACAATGACATCATGTTGAAAACATAACAAACATACCATTTTCTAGATCTTTATAACACAAATCATTACAATATTTACAATAATAACCACATTTTCTCAACCAACAAATAACCATAATGTTTATGGAGGTTTATAAATCTAACTCGATACAATATTTACAATAATATACACATATACATCTGAACATTTTCTCAACTAGTATTTAAAATGATATGATGCCGACATCCACAACAAGGGAATCCAGAGGCTCACACCTCCAACTTTAAAAGTAATAACATGATTCACCTCCTTCCTAGGAAGTCCAGAATCCATTGCCAAATTCAAACCTGCATCCAATGTCCAGCACTATGATCCTGCACCACTTGTCCTCTCAGTGAAAGATTATCGACTCATTGTTCTAGGGCACACTCCCAATGTGCATATGATTCCATATGGAAATTATAATGACCAAAACAAATCCATCATCAACCTTCCATTCTCTGCTACATAGTCCCTCGGGAAATCTGTCCACCCCCTTCCATGTAGTCACTCACTTTCAAAGTTCCTCGACATCCCCTTTCCCGGGAGATCCATCCCTTCGCAAGGTTTCCTCACATCGAAAGGTCAAACAACCATGGCATATACCTGCCTCAAAACCATCGTACCGGTCATATAATCCTCATGGAAATCAATGGACACTATTGGGTACCAATGTCCCACAATGGCCCTGCTCCTAAATGCCTTACTAGCATACTGCTGCATGTTCCAATTCCTTTCACCATTGCTGCTAATTCTTGCAAATAGTTTAAACTACCCAAACCAGGCATTTTCCATGCTCTCCTTTACCAAGCACATAACTTCCATTCAAGTCAAAATAAATTGAAATAAATTCACATCATACCTCATCGTTGGCCCTTAAATATGGTATACGTGCATTTATTTTCACTTCTTGTCACAACAGGTTAAACTAGTTGTCTTATCACATCATCATGTATAAACATATCACATATGGTTAGCTCAAAACGTAACCATCATAATCAAAATCATACATCACATGTAACCATCATAAACTAGAATCATAGATCACATGCATAATTAAAACTGAAATAAAATATGAATACTTATCCTTTAATCGATCCATAACTTCTCCCTTATGCTTTGTCCTTTCCATATGCACATTGGATCGGTTGCCACACTCGAAAAACACCCAATGCCTTCTCTTCAACCATGTACACATACATATAGTGTGAATCACACACATACAACCACACATGACATACAACACCATACAATACATGCACCTACACCTGAAATACAACACATACACCTACACCCTGCGTATAACAAAACACATACACCTGCACCTGGTGTACAACACAACACAATAAATACACCTACATTTGGTATACAACACAACAAAATACACAAACAAAGAACAACATAATGAATACATATGTCATGATACCATGACTACGCAATGCACATACAAAGTACCACACATACACAAAACAACATGTACATCATGCACACAATACCGCATGTGCACAACATAACATGTACGACATGTACAATACTACCACATGTACAACATGTACATAGTACCACATGTACACAACATTACTTGCACAACATGTACATATCACCACATGTACACAACACCACCTACACAACGTGTACACAACACCCCCTGAACAACGTGTACACAACACCACCTGCACAACGTGTACACTATAACACTTTCATGACATGTACACTGTAACAATTTCATGACATGTGCACAAAACCACCTGCACACAACACCCCATGTACAACATGTACACAACACCACTTGCACACGACACCACATGTATAATCATACACACAACACCACATATCCAACATGCACACAACACCTTCTGTACACAACTCTGCATAGACAACATCTACATAACACCATATATACATAACATTGTATAAACAACATGTACACAACAACATATATACATATCATTGAATAAAAAACATGTTTACAACACCATATATACACAAAATTTCATAAACAACATGTACACAACACCATATATTCACAACATCACATGCACACAACATCATTGGTGCAACATGTACCACATATATACAACATTAGTACTGCACATACATAGACCACACACTGACTCTACCAAGTAACCTCTCTTCTAGTGTCTTTCCACCATTCATGCATGTTCCAACATGTTGCTGATCATACTGATTTCATTCCAATGATGTAGCCCTCAACATAAACATATACATAAACATAAACATATACATAGTATAATAACATAATATCAATTCATATCCACATGATACTAACCTCATTGATCTGTGAGGGCTACTCTTCCCACTTGATTCCTCATAAGACCAGGAACCTCTTCATGCCATTCACCCGTGTAAGCAATAATTCCTCCACAAGAATGATTCCCTGACGACCCTATCAGATAATGACATACATACATACATACATATATACATATAAACATCAACATAAAATAATCATGATCCCTGACATACTTGTTAGACAACAACATATGTACATACATACATACATACATACATACACACATACATACATACATATATAAACATCAACATAATCATAATCATAGTCATAATTACCAACTATCATAAGGTTATGATTATGAGAACTCCATTTATCCATGCATAACATGCACAACATTGAGAACAAAAATTCCCAACTTATCCAAGGTGTCTGTTACGTTAAGCTCATTTACTTTACCTTTCCTACTATCTTTCTCATGATTGTTCTGCCATTGTCCATTTATCCCAATGGAACCAATCAATCCAACTGGCTCTCAAAATCTTAGCTTTAGTTGCCCTATGTTCATGCATCAAGCTTCATCTAAGTCTTACATTACTTGTTGGGTTTCATCTAGCTCTTCTCGAAATCCATTAACTTTCCTCTTTCCCAACCAATTCCCAAGACCCTTAAAACATAAAAGGAAAGAAAAAAACCAAAAAAGAAGAAAACCATGAAAATAAATAGCAATATGAAACCATAAAAAAAGTGGCATGGCCATGCACCAGAAACAAACAAAACTGCAAATTGAGCGCAAAAAAATCACAAGCATTGAAAACACAAAACTAGCAACAAGCACAATGACTCAATCCCCATGGGTTCCCAACGCTTCCAAGGGAAATCTCAACCTGATCCCTTTTCAAGATTTCATGGCAGTGTCCTTTGTAATGCAATCCCCTACACCATACTATCATAGGCACACAACTTTTAGTTTATAAATAAACATAACCACATACCAATTATCTTACGTTGCTATGTTAAGCACATTGCCTTATAACTGAACACATCCATGCCATCTCTCAAGGGACTCTAATTCTTTGATGACCCAACCATAACTAGAAACTAGCTAATATAATTGTCAAATACATGTTCATAAATATATCACATATCAACATAATGTCAAACAAAATCAAGGTTAGGAAGACTTCTTGTATTCATGCAAAGCACTCATTCATTTGGAATTGCATTTTCCAAACATAGTCAAAGGAGTTCTTACCCAATTCCTTTCTTTTACCTTTTACCTCACTGCAATAGAGTCTTCTTATATGTTGCCACATCACCCAACTATTAGTTATATAAAAAAATCAACTATTACATTGTCATGCTATTACCAAGCATGTTTCCCTGCAACTGCTCACGCATGTAAGTCACACGTTCCAAGGATCAAGTTATCATGTCTATTATTTGAAATCAACATTTACCAAGACTAACAACCATGTCATAATAAATTCACAATCATTAATCATAATACTACAACTAGCACCTACTTACACTCAAGTACATATCGACTGTCACAACACATATTATGTTAGCACGATCATCTTAAAACAATATAATTTCTTCATGCAATATTATAGACACATGCTCATATCATGCAATTAATCAAGCATTCAAACACTAGATAGAAAACACAATAGACACATCGAACATTCAAGCACCAAATAGACGACATAATCAAACATTCAAGTACCAAGTACATGACATAAGTAAACTCATACCTTAATATATCTCAGGGAAGGCTATGTTGTCTGCACAATCAATCTAGATTAGCACGATATAACTTCACAACATATCAACTCAAATATAAATAAGGTCATGATGTCCATAAAAATAACTAGCTAACATGTTCACATCATAAACTCATAAACAATTGTCATTCATGCATAACAATCATATATGCATAGTTAGTCAAGATAAGTACAACATAATATCAAAAATAGGTTGACTCATACCTAAATGTCATAACCCTAACATATGCATAAATCGATCTAGATTAGCATGAAAAATATAACATCATGATCTTAACTTTAATGACCATAACCATCATGCATTCGACCACAATGTCATCACTACCATTCATGATTATCCGACACACGTGCATATGACTACATTGATCAACTAGCATCTAGCATGTACATAACCACAACAACAATATAATGGAAGACATGTATATAAACATAGTGCATATAAAAACCATTAACAAACATACCTGTATGTCAAACATATAATACCTGTATGAATATGTACTCTTGCCTCGAGGTCTAGTGTTGCAACCTCACTCTAATAATCTTCTTCTCCTGCTCTATCTCAGTCAAAAAATCAACATCATAACATATCAACAACATGATGATGACACAAGATACATAATGACCACTGGCATGCATACCTGACCTACCATGCATGCATAACCATAACCATGACAATGCATGAAAAAAAATCATATAGACACTAACATGCCTAACAAATGCATACAAAAATGACATGCATTCATGACAAACACATCCAACAACAACACCAACAACTTTCACATGGCGATGCAACTGCAACCATGACCACCACCATGCATACATAACAAGAAAATATATAACCAACATGCATGCATGAAAAACACATTACACCCATCCAATCCAAGGGGTGAACCATGGTCTGATATGACTATGTGGTGTTAGATATCACACAAGGAGAACAAAAACCATACACCACCCAAAGAGAATGAAACCCACTTTGATACCACCATGTAACCACCCTCCTCCCACATTTACCCAAGCTAACCAGTCCATTGGGTTAAACAAGTGATGAGAGACTACTATGATGTTATTCAACTCCCCATGTATAGTTAAGGAAGTGGAACCCACAAAACAAAACCCATCTGACCTTCCTCAGGAGATACAAACCCTTAAGGAGGCAACCAACCCTTCTAGGTGCTTAACCCCTGAGAAAAATTCTAATTTTTCTGATTTGGACCCTTAGCCACTCCCATGACAAGCCATGCTTGCGAATGGGGCCTTCCAGTCGCTCCCACAACAAGGCATGCTAGTGATTGAGGAATTTTTGAAACAAATCTGAGCCAACGACACCAGATTTTGAGCCACTTTTCCAGGGCTAGGTCTCAATTCTTTTCCTAGAACTTCATGAAACTTTCAAAAATGATACATAACATTGAAACACGGTTACTAATACAAAAATTTGATCAAGGAATTTCCTGGACCCCTACTAGCCATGACATGCATTTCGTCAAACATATCACAAATATGTAATCTACAAGTCATAACAACATATTTGAGCATAGAGATCTCATACTTATCTGAGATTCGTAAGGATGCATTGATTCCTTATCACAATAGCTACATTATCATCTATTAGGTCATATGTTCATTTTTCATTTATTTGATAATAAAAACATGATAAGATCCATACATCAAGTTTGTCATAAAAGATAATCATAACCACATATAACCAACATAAATAACAAGGATACAATAGCCATAAAAACCACATATGAACAAGTATATTTACACATGAAATACCAAGGATAAGGAACTATGATTAATGAATGCATAAGCCAACCAAGTCAGGGACTTTAATGAACCACCTGACCATCGATTGGGCTGAACCAAATCTTTCTTTCAGCCAATCACCGTCGTACCATATTCCTAGCATGAATGTGGGAATAAAAAAAAAACCAATCCAGGTTTCTTTATGCTTTACCACAATCCACCAATGGATTCCTAGGCTTGAAAAATAAACATGCAATACCAGGCTTTACCGCAATCCCACCATATACCGGTCTAGGGATGACTAGGCCTACAAAATCATGGATGCCTTCGGATCTCTCCACCTACACAGTGAGGAATTTGTATGTATCATAGTATTTAGGATTTAAATTGTATCCCACCGTTCACCGATCAAGGATTCCTAGGCCTAATCAAGACTCCACCCTCTATGCTTTACCGTAAATCCTGCCACTCATTGGTCAAGGATTCCTAGGCCTAATCGAGGGCATACACCTCTAGGCTTTACCACATATCCTGCCATTCTCTGGTCAAGGATTACTAGGCCCACCGAGGTACACACAATATGGATTTACCACAATCCCACCTTCACGGGTCCAGGGATTCCTAGGCCTTGTGTTCTTCTCCAAAGACCACCCCACTCAGTTTCGAAACCATCCAAAAATCCATCTCAACCATGGCTATCTGGAAATGGAAAGGAAAGGCTGAAAATCATTGTCACACATGGAAAAGCCCATGCCAATGACAACAAGAGAACCAAATACACACATGCATGTACCATGCATGCCAAATCTTGCAAGGAAATCACACATGAAAATCGATACCTACAAGTAATTCCACTGTAGCTGATTGATTATGCTCTTCCTTGCTTGATCTTTAATTCCCTTTGCATTCTTTTCTATTCCTTTTATTTTATTGATCCAATGCTATAATTCTCCGAGAATGCTTTAAGTGTCCAAGAGTGTGTGAGAGAGAGGGAGTAGAGAGAAATAGCTCCAAAAATGAACTGACAAAAGGTTACACTAACTAAATGTAATGTCCCCTAATAATTATAGAATAATAAATAATACATAAATAATATAATATAATTAAATAAATAATAAGTCAAGAGAATAATAAAAATAATAAGTAAAATAGTAACTTAATAACTAGAGTTCTAAATAAAGAAATAAATAATAAACTGGAGTCCTAAACAGTAGACAAATAAGTAAAGTTAAGAGTTATTTAAGAAAGAGTTAATTAACAAAAGTAAAAATAAATAAATTAACAAAGAGTTAACCTAAGAAACTATAAAAATAAAGGAATAAATTAACAAAGATTTAAATTGATGCAAGAGCATTCTTCAAAGTTCATAAGACTTAAGAGTCTTATCACACATTTACTAAAGGGAGTGGGTTCCCTTAATTATTTTGTTATTTTCCTAAGTTAGTTGAGATTTAAATGTAATTTGATTAATGAAGAATATCCAGTGAGTTGTAGAGATCTTAGGGTTAAGTGAGAAATCCTAGGAAGAGTGAGGATTTTAGCGATCTAGAGGTCTAATGTAGGATTTGGTTGAGTAAAGAATGGAATTGAGAGAAGCTTTAGGAAATAATTAAGAGATTGTTGGATTTGAACTGAAATTGGTTCAAGAATCCTTTTTGTATATATTTGTAAAGCATTTTGAAAAAAAAAGAAAAAAAGAGGAGGATTGGAGAGATTGGTTCGAGATTAGAGGTTGGCTCGAGGTTAGCTCGAGGTTGGCCAAGGTTGACTAGTTAAGGGAGTGAGAGTATGATGAGTGGAGAAGTCATTTTAATTGTGTATATACATACCAAAAAGGCTGTTGTATTGTAATCGAGTTATATTAAAGAATGATTGAGTAATTTTGTATTTATTCTAATTTGTTTTAAGCGTGGTCTATAAATCCTGTGTAACTGTGTAAATTTTAGCATGCTGTGTTGTTTAAATAGAATTGATATTAATATTTAAGAGTGGATTGAGGTTCTGTATATTAAACCAGTAATTTCACAACCGAGAGAAGTTCAATGTCAAAAACCGAGTAACAATAACGTATCTTATAGTCGTGTAAGTGTATTGATGAGTTGTTGCAGAAAGGAGCATGGAGCAACTCTGGGTCGCAGAGGGTTACAACAACATGTTTTCTTAAAAAATCAGAGATTTCAGAACAAAGGTGAGAAGGAGGAATGGACGGTCACGATCAGATCACAGATCTGAAAAGAGAAGGATGAATGGACGAGATTCCATCAAAATATCAGTTGGAAAGATGTGATTCGAAGGGGGCAGGGCAAGTGTGGACCGTTAGATCTCATTGCAGATCAATGACGGATAGCAAATCACAATATCACAAACCAGAGGATTAAAGGTTAAAGACATAGTAGGTAAATTATTTGGTTTGTGATGCGGTAAGGGGTGAAAGGTGTGATGCGGTACATGTCAGTGTATTGCAAGAGCACACACCGTAATGTTTATTGTTTAGCATTATCAGTAAAGGGTTAAGTTTTTGGGCGTCGATTATGATAAGCCGAAGAGGTATGGAGACCGTTGGATCCTGAAAAACTCTACGGTAGAGATTGGTGTCGCAGCTTCGCATTGTTGATCGTGTTGATTTATATTTAAGTTGAAACTTATGTGCGTTGGATTGCGATGAGCCCTGATTGGCTCTCGTCATGTGGGACCTGAGAACCTGTTCCAAGAAAAAAAAAATTTGAGTATGTATAGTTTGTTTAAGGTAAGCGATGTTGATTACTAGTGTATGTATGTAAATAATTCCTGATAAGAGTAATATGCGGTGTAATGAAAAGGGGATTTAATATTTGGGCCCATAAGCCATAGGGTCCATGGGGTTATATTAAAATGCAGTTTCGGCTACATCATTTTTGGTATCAGAGCGAGACTAATGCTCTTTGGAGTTTTTTTTTCAAGGATTGAATTTTATTCTCATTATGTGTAGAGTTTGTATTGGTAATTGATCCGGATACAGGAGGTTATGATATGAAAGGAATTAGTCGTTGGGAGATCAGAACACAAAAGATTTTATGCAGAGAAGAATCTTGAAATGTTGCAAGTAGCTGTGGCAAGGGACAAAGGAGCAAGTGAAGAAATTACAGCAAGAGATGTTGTAATGAAATTACTTGAAAGAAGAACTAAAGTACAGATAGTGAAAAGTAGAGCATCATGTTTATTGTCCAAGCTAATGGAAGCTTAAGGAGATAAATTCATTGGAATATCTCTCAGGTATGAGTTATATTTTAATGTTTGGTCCAATTTGAATTAGTTTCACAGTGAAGAGAATGATACCAGCCAACACACAACAATAGATTGTGTAAATAGAAGAGAAGTTGTGTTAGTGGCAAGTTCAGCAAAGGAGATTGCTGTAGAGAAGAAGAGAATAACATAATTCTCAAACAGAGAGAGGGGAAGGTGAGAATTGGTTACAAAATCCTGACAACGTTAGAAGTTAAGGAGCATGAGTGCTCGAAAGAGGTTTTGTGCAGAAACCCAAGGAAGTATACCAAGAGGATGAATTGGTATAGGTGACAAGTAAAGACTTGTTACAAAGAAATTAGAGAGGATTATTGTAAGCTCAAAGTGGGAAAATGGAGTCCACATAAAGAAGCCGAGATGACTATTAGGGGTCATGAGAGAAGCCACAACATAAGAAAGAAAGATGCCAAGGAAAATGGCAAGGAAAAGAAGATGAGTCAAGAAGAACTTGAAAAAGACATTATTGAATTGAAAGCAATTATGGATGCAATAATAAAGCTACTTGAAGACTGTGAAAGGGGCCAAAAATATGGTTGGAATATGAAAAGAAAGAAAATAAAATGGGAGTTGTTGCAAACATAGATAAAGAAGGGAATCTACATCAGATTAAGAGAAGAACTTAGAGTAGTTGAGTTAAAGGTGAAATATGGTGACTGTAGACTTGAGCAAGAAGTTTACCTTGCTGAAGAAGGAATTATTAATGATTTTCTGAACTACTGGACAAGTTCGGATTAGCTGAGAAGTGTGATGAAGGAGACATCAAAGGAAGAGAAGCTTTGTATTTTTGAACCTAATGTTTTATGTATGTATTCAGGTGATGAACAACCTTTAGAGGATGTATTTATGCAGGTTGATAAAGAAATGAAGCTGTTAGAAGAGATGGTTGTAATAGAACAATTATTGATTGAACATGTGTTCAAATACACTGAAGATGGACAACTGTTGAAGACTACTATGGAAGTTGGAAATGATGAATCTAGTAAGACTTGGAAAAATGATGGCTGACAGTCTGAAGACAAAAGGAAATTTCAGATTGGAGAAGAAGGAGTAGAAAGGAAGTGTGAATATAGCCTTATGATAGGATTAAACGAGAGTACATGTATAGTGCAAACACTTGAGGTAATGGGATTATCTCTTCAATTTCTATTCAAAAATTATGAACATGTATTGATAATTGATGGACAAGAAATTATTTTGAGAGGACATAATGGAGCATCAATGGAAAGAGATATTAATAAATATTGCATTGTGGAAGATGGTAGAACATAAATTTATAAGGAGAATTGGGTCCAAGGAGGCACATTTAATCCAGTAAAGGAAATGAAGAAGAAAGGAAAGGAGGACAGTTAGAAACTTAAGGTTAGGTTGGCAGAAATTAATGCACAACAAAAAATTGAAGAGATTGTTATTTGTACAAATTGCGAAGGGAGTAAAGGTGAATGTAATCAACAAACTGGAAGGAGACAAGCAATCTCAGAAGATGAAGGCAAGGATGCTGTCATGAAATATGCATTTGCAGTGAAAAACAAAGGGGTTCAATGGACTATGATATTCATGGTAATAACAGTAATGTTTACTATTGTAAAAGGGACTTTACAGTGGAATGGAAAATCTATTACATATGGTGATTTTGTTTCCTGTATAGAAACAAAGAGAACTTTAGCTTCTAAAGTTAGAGATTGGCAGATTTTGATTGAAAAGAAAGAGGGATGGAAAAAGAAACTTTGTGGCTTACAGATTTGTAAGGGAGAAAAGGAAATAATGAAAAGAAATGTGAAAGGAAGGAAGGCCAAAGAGAAGAACAAAGGACATGATTCAAAAATTAGATAGCATTTAGAAAAAATTAGAAACAAAGAAGACTTTTCCAAGACAAGACAATATGAAGGAGGATACGACAAGTTAGAAATGTCATATGCACATCAAGGGGATGACAAATAAAAAAAAACTTGGAGAAGAGGTAATGAGGAAAATGGTGGAAAAGGTAATATGTTTTCTGATTTTGAATTATTAACTGTTTAATGTGTTTTTCAAGATAGAAGACAAACTTATTTTGGAGATATATTTGTTTGTGCAAATATTAGGAAGCATGCAAGTTCTAGAGATGCAGAAAGTCAGTTTTTCGTATGGAAACAAGAAGATAAGAGAAAGAAACTAGTTGATTCAGAAGTTTGGAATGGAGGAAAGAGAGTTGATATAACTCTTACACAAATCATTGCAGAAGAGAAAGAATATTGCAGAGGATGTGAAATTACAGTCCATGAACAAATTTTGTTTTTGATCCAAAGAATATTTAAATTTAAAGAGTTTGTCTTGAGTTTAAAAATGAGAACTTGGGTGAAAAATTTAGTTAAACTTAATGTGAATACATAGACAATTGAACAAGGTTCAATAACTAAAATTTTTGTAGCTGATGGACAGTGTGTAGTGGGAAGGCCATATTTTCTTGTGTCAAACAAGGAACAATATTCTTTTGAAATTGAAAAGATTCCACTCAAGATATTGGATAAGTGGATGATGAAAACAACAAAGGTGATAGGTATGGGAATTTTTCAAATTCAACAAGTCAAGAAGAGATGGAAATATATGCAGGACTGTATAAAGAAAGTGTTTTGGAAACAGGAGAGGATGCTGGTGATAGGGTCAGGAATCAAAATATACGATCAAGTACAAGACAATAGAACAAGTGGAGAAGACATGAAGGTGAAGTTAAGTATTGTTGAGATGATGACAAGACAACATCACACAAAAGTACATAAATTTATGTTTCTTGAAGACATGCTTATGTTGAATATCAATATCAAAACACTATGCAATGGAGATGATCATGACATCAGAGCAAAAGGACATCCACAATATAGAGTTTAGCATCCAAAATAAGGAGAGAATGCAGTAAATACACCTACAATTGAAAAAGGTCAGACAACTAGTTGGAAGATGAAGCTTAAGGAAGGATACAATGGAGGAAATTGGAAGACTCATGAACAAGAGTCCATGAATTATTTTAACCCGAGGAGTCTGATGCAGGAGCATCCTTCAAAGTTCATAATACTTAAGAGTCTTATCACACATTTACAAAAGGGAGCGGGTTCCCTCAATTATTTTGTTATTTTCCTAAGTTAGTTGAGATTTAAATGTAATTTGATTAATGAATAATATCTCGTGAGTTGTAGAGATATTAGGGTTAAGTGAGAAATCCTAGGAAGAGCGAGGATTTTAGGGATCTAGAGGTCTAATGTAGGATTTGGTTGAATAAAGAATGAAATTGAGAGAAGCTTTAGGAAATAATTGAGAGATTGTTGGATCTGAACTGAAATTGGTTCATGAATCCTTTTTGTATATATTTGTAAATAATTTTTAAAAAAATAAAGAAAGAGAGGAGGGTTGGAGAGATTTGTTCGATATTAGAGGTTGGCTCGAGGTTAGCTCGAGGTTGGTCGAGGTTGACTAGTTAAGGGAGTGAGAGTATGATGAGCGGAGAAGTCATTTTAATTGTGTGTATGCAGGTCACATAGGCTGTAGTACTGTAATTAAGTTAGATTCAAGAATGCTTGAATAATTCTGTATTTATTCTGATTTGTTTTAAGCGTGGTCTATAAATCCTATGTAACTGTGTAAATTGTAGCGTGATGTGTTGTTTAAATAGAATTGCTATTAAGATTTAAGAGTGGATTGAGGTTCTATATATTAAACTAGTAATTGCACAACCGAGAGAATGTCAATGTAAAAAACTGAGTAACAATAGCTTATCTTACAGTCGTGTAAGTGTATTGATGAGTTGTTCCAGAAAGGAGCATGGAGCAACGCTGGGTCACAGAGGGTTACAACAACGTGTTTTCTTAAAAACTCAGAGATTTAAGAATAAAGGTGAGAAGGAGGAATGGATGGTCATAATCAGATCACATATATGAAAAGAGAAGGATGAATGGACGAGATTCCATCGAAATATCAGTTGGAAAGATGTGATTCGAAGAAGGCAGAGCAAGTGTGGACCATTAGATCTCATTGCAGATCAACGACGGATAGAAAATCACAATATTGAAAACCTAAGGATTAAAGGTTAAAGACATAGCAGGTAAATTATTTTGTTTGCGATGTGGCAAGGGGTGAAAAGTGTGACGAGGTGAGAGGTAACCACACGTTGGTGTATCACAAGAGCACACGCGACAATGTTTATTGTTTAGTGTTATTGGTAAAGAGTTAAGTTTGCGGGCGACGATTATGATAAGCCGAAGAGGTATGGAGACCGTTGGATCCTGAAAAAATATACGGTAGAGATTGGTGTCGCAGCTTCACATCATTGATCGTTTTGATTTCTATTTAAGTTGCAACTTATGTGTGTCGAATTGCGATGAGCCCTGATTGGCTATCGTCATGTGGGACCCGAGAACTTGTTCCACAAAAAAAAATATATTAAGTATGTATAGTCTGTTTAAGGTAAGCGATGTTGATTGCTAATGTATGTATGTAAATAATTCCCGATAAGAGCAATCCGCTGTGTAATGAAAAGGGGAATTAAACCATAGGGTCCACGGGGTTATATTAAAATGCAGTTTCGGCTGCATCATAACTAAGAAACTATAAAAATTAGTAGAGTTAACAAATTGTAAATAAAACTAAGAGAAACACTAAATTAAGTAAAATTAACAAAAAGTAAGTTAAACTAAGAGAGCACTAAATTAAGTAAAACTTAAGTTGCATGTTGACACAATGAATGTGTGCATGTGGTTCCCATTCCATTGTTTGGTCTATTTAATAGACATTGAGGAAGATTGAAAGATCATTCTTTCATCCATTCTCTGGAGCGAAAGGCAATGTAAGGCAAATGATACCCTAGTAGTAGTACGTTGATTGAGGGCTCGGGGGTGGCCAGCTGTGGAAGGATTACATACAACTGAGCCTACAGTTGGGTGGAGAGTTGTCCCCAAAAATTTGTTGCAGTCAGTAGGATTCAGATAGCATTCAACTTTGGAGTCTCAAGTAAGGAATATCGCCATTATAGGTAAGTCATCTTGCTCATGTTTATGAAAGTTCTATGATGATTAGTTAAACATTTTTTGGGGTGATAATTAATTGTTTATTTGATATAATTAATTTCATGTTAAATTGGGGTTTTTACATATGGTATTAGAGCAGGTTTTGACTTTAGGGACCTCTAGGTAAAAGTTAAAACTTGATTTTGATTGTGATGATGAGCAAAGAGCTCGTGTTTGGTACTATAGCGAATAAATTTAAAATAATAAACTTTATCATTATTAAAGATAAATTTGATATATATATATATATATATATATATTGTAATTAAATACATGTTGTTTTTAAATCTAGGATCAAAGTTTTAATTTAAAAAGAAATTTTATAAATCTTACATGCAAAAACCTTTCTTTTAATAATATATTATTAATATTGCTTTAATACTATATATAATTCTATTATATATGCATGCATGGTTTGTTATTAATATGGCTCTTTTAATACGATAAATATATATTTCTAATATATATGCATGCATGGTTTAAATAATAATATGCATGCAATTCGTTAAATAAGATATACAAATTTTAATCTATATCTTATATGCATGCAAATTTGTTAAATAAGATATACAAATTTTAATCTATATAATATATATATATATATATGCAAGTTCGTTTAAATAGGGTATACTCATAAAAATTATTAAAATTCCATGATTAATATATATATTAGTAAGGTTGTTATTATAAAAATTTAGTCGTATTACCAACTAAATAAAAGGTTAGGAGTCATATTTTGTTTTTTTGGCATTGTAGAATTCACAACAAGAAGAAAGGTCCCACCGAGATTTGAACTTGGGTTATTGGACTCAAAGTCCAAATTCCTAATCGTATACCTTTTAAGACCTGGCAATGTGAGGGTCGTACATCTAGGATCTACGTCTTATGACACTTGGCAACACAACAGACTTTGGTAACCGCTAGACCATGGGACTGACCCGAACTTGAACTCTCGACCTCAGGATTTATCAAACAATATTTTTGACATATAAACATGCTCCATACCATGTCCACGCAACATGAAAAATGGCCAACTGTATGAATCTATAAAGTGGGCAACTGTATTCTCATACAAGCTATGAGACCTTTTGATCTGAAGTCAAACGCGCTAATCCACTGCGCTATGCGACCCACGCACGCTAACCAACTGTACACCGCTCACTTTCAACTACAGTCCACGCTAGAAAACCAATAGTTACTCGCGGACTTAGTTGCACCTGTCTCAGCGTTAGAAATGAACTGAAGGGTGGAGGAAACCTTGAACCTCCTTCCATGCCAAATTCATCACATGAACCTGCAAAGAGTGCATTAATTATTTGCAGTTTTAAATTATTATTTTGTCTTAAAACCATGGACGACAGGATTTGAACTTGCGTGGGCAGAGCCCACATGATTTCTATTTATGCTCGAAGTTCCCATGTGGAAACCCACCACTATGGCAACAACCACTAGTCTAGCCAAATAAGTCCCGAGGAAGATAAATATGAAAAAGAAAATGGTGGTTGATGAAAATACAGAGAAGCAACACCCCACGATGAGGGTAAATAGATCAGGGGGGCACCCATATAGATTCCAAGAAAAATGAAACAATGTTGCCCGGATTGCTAGTGAAACTTTTGGATTGCCTCCAAGAGGACGTAGGGGTCAACCCTACGTGGGAAGAAAAAATGGAATAGGTTGAGGATCTGGTGGCCAACGATCGGGACCAAATGAGAATCAAAGGCAAGCAAAATTTTGGGAATGTGGGGGTCCACATTATAAAAGAGATTTTCCAAGGTATCAACAAGGACATAAGGCAAGAGGAGGAAGACCACAAAACCCACATCGAATTCATGCCTCCATTAACCATCGCCAGGCCGAGCACCAAGCCACAGTTGTGGAATCCGCAAGTATAATAAAAAAATTCCTCTATCTATGTTAATTGATCCAGGTGCCACTGATAGTTTTATTTATCCTTCAACATTTCTTAGATGTGGATTGATAGCTCATGAGCAGAGTAACTTTAGAATGGTAGAAATGGCATCAGGCTTTCCGAAATCAGTAGGATCACTGGCAAGGGATTGCATTGTTAACCTTGGGGGATGTGACACCAAGATAAACCTGTACAACACGACTCTGGGCACTTATGACCTAATTGTGGGATTTTATTTTCTTGAATCTCATCAAGATGTAGTGGATTGCTATAATAAGACAATTCTCTTAAAAAATGACCAGGGAGAATCCACAGTAATTGAGGGAATTAAACGGGATATTTCATTGTGCCTCATATCAATGAAGAATGTTAATAAGTGTATGAGGAAGGGATGTAAGGTTTATGCAGTAGAAATGGTTAGTGTCGACGGGAAGTCTTATGATAAGTTGCGCCCACTACTTTCTGAATTTGCAGATGTGTTTCCTCTAGAGCTTCCACGCTTGCCTCTTATTCGAGAAATTGATTTTTCCATTTCCTTGAAACTGGGAATAAAACCCATATCCAAAACCCCTTATTGAATGGCTATTACAAATCTTAATGAGCTAAGTATACAGCTTAAAGAACTACTTGATCAAGGATTCATTCGACCTAGTGTGTCACCTTGGGGTGCACCGGTGATCTTTGTGAAGAAAAAAGATGGAACTCTTAGGTTATGTATTGAATACCGATATCTAAATAAGGCCACCATCTGAAATAGGTACCCCATGCCCCACATAAATGACCTCTTTGACCAATTAAAAGTAGCTTCAATATTTTCCAAGATAGACTTACGGTTAGGTTACCATCAGATAATAATCAAAGAGGAGGACATACCTAAGACAACATTCAGAACACGATATGGGCACTACAAGTTTATAATTGTACCATTTTGTCTAACTATTACTTTGGCAGCCTTTATGAACTTGATGAATAATGTTTTCCGTAGATATCTGGACCGTTTTGTTCAAGTGTTCCTGGATGACATCCTAATTTATTCCCGCAATGAGAAGGAACATCAAGAGCATTTGAAGCTGGTGCTTCAATGTCTTAGAGAACATAAGTTATATGGAAAAATGAATAAGTGTTCTTTATTTGAGAAGGAAATTCAATATCTAGGCCACACCATTAGTGGGGAAGGCATTGCAGTGGATCACAGCAAGATTGAAACTATGATGGATTGGCCTGCTCCTAAGAATTTTGAAGAAGTACACAACTTTATGGGGTTGGCAGGATACTATAGAAGATTTGTAGAAGGATTTTCACGGATATCTAGTCCTGTCACAAACCTCCAAAGGAAAGGGGTTAAGTATGAATGGACTAGTGAGTGTGAGAGAGCATTCAACGAGCTAAAACGATGCTTAAAAACTGCCCCAATATTAGGAGAAGGATTAGGGGCAGTCTTGATGCAAGATGGAGGGGTTATTGCTTATGCTTCTCGAAAACTCAAGACCCATGAAACTAGTTCAGCAGAGGGTGTTGGTCACACATAAAGTAATAAATAATTAAATAAAGAATATAATATAATTAAATAATTAACTTCGGGATGAAGTTCCTTGAAGAGGGGGAGTATGTAATGTCCCCTAATAATTATAAAATAATAAATAATATATAAATAATATAATATAATTAAATCAATAAGTAAATAAATAATAAGTCAAGAGAATAATAAAAATAATAAATAAAACAGTAAACAATAACTGGAGTTCTAAATAAAACAGTTAATAATAAACTGGAGTCACTAATCAGTAAACAAATAAGTAAAGTTAAGAGTTATTTGAGAAAGAGTTAATTAACAAAAGTAAAAAGAAATAAATTAACAAAGAGTTAAACTAAGAAACTATACAAATAAAGAAATAAATTAACAAAGATTTAAACTAAGAAACTATAAAAATTAGTAAATTTAATGTTATTGCCTAAATCTACCTTAGGCTGAAAAAGGAAAAGTTCAGGGTAACATCAAACCACGCTCAGTCTGGTAGCTAGCCCTACCAGATCAGGAGAGGGCTCTCTCCGGGTCAATATCAGCAAAAATAATCAATGGGGCTTGAGATGACTTGAAGTAAAGGCTGATTTTAGGTTAGGTATATAAGTAAAGGAGTTTGATTTTGATTTTTGGGGTTTTTGTTGGAAACAAAGGGAAAGGCAGTTTTGGATCCGAGGATAAGGCCTAGTTTTTGCAGAGTTCTGATTGGGGCAAGGAAGGCAATTGTTTTGATGCTTTGGATTGAATTAATGGATAGATTAGACTGGTGAGGAGCTGAAGAGGGCGAGAGGCTTTCAAGAATCCTCTTCAAACAGATGAAAACATGGAAAATTAAACAAAACTCAAGGCAGAGCAAAGAAATCTAATGAATTCCACCTTTATCACTAATTTGTTTAATTTAAGAAGAAAGGAGAAAGGAAATGATAAACATAAACATCAGTGAACTTACAATCACATAGAGAAACACACCATCAAAACACAGAGCCACATGGATCCCAAAGAGTGCTGCAAACCCTAGTCTATTCCTTTGCCAAAAGTGCAGAGATGAAATGTACAATGAAGTGCCAAGCAATCCCAAGTGTCCAACCGTGAAAATGACTGAAGAACTACATGATATAGACAAGCCTAACTCATTCCCATGCCTATAGGGGTCGAGCTCATCATTCTAGGAGCTATTTCAACCATATCTAAACTAAGAACTGGAAAATAGGCAATGAAACAACTTGCCTCTATATGATAGGAAACTGATTCATTCACTTACATTTCACTTTTTGGTGAATAAATCTATTAGAATTAGTAAAAATGTGCCAAAATTACATCAAAGTCATGAAATTGCATCAAGTTACATCAAGAGTTACATGAAAAAGTCAAACTAGCCAAAACTAGGCGAAAATATGAGCTGCTGAGTGAAAACTAGGCCAAATTTCCCAATGCGCTGTGCCTAAAATCTCTATGCGTAGCACAACTTTGAGGCTGATTTTGAAGGCCTCCCCGAAGTCAAAATTGAGCGCAGGATAGCTTGTTGGAAAGCCCTACCTGTCTACTTTCCAACCCAAGTGGAATTTCTGAATTTGGTTGCCATTTTCCCCTTCAAAAATCAAATATCCCAACACTTCTTCCCGTGTGTGTAAAAAGTGGCAGAAAGGCCATTTTAGGGTGTTTTTGACCCTATAGGCAACCCAAAACTTGTCAAAATCCTTAGGTAATCCATAGGCATGCATAAATTTTGATGAAAAATCCAGAAATGCAAATTTTTCCTCCAAAAGAGCTGCCAATTATAAGCGCACGGCAAGTGGCGCTACATGTCGGGCAGGAAAATCTGTGTTTAGGCCCAAAAATTCAAAATTGAAATTGTTTTTCCCAAATTTCTTGAAATTTGGGCTGAATGCCCACCATCAAGCGCTATGCTGGGCCAAAGAATCTTTGGCCAAAATTTGAAGTCTATCATGCCTTTTACGACGCTTCAGTGCCCTCCTTAGCCTTGCTTTCAGGATCTTGATCCTCGCTTTGCAAACATGATTTCGTGCCCAATAGTGGTTCTTCATGTGCCTGAGCATGTTATTTTCCTTTTTCACCTTCTCCAACATCTTCTCAAGATGAATATTGACCCTCTCAAGCCAAGTCTCTCGATCAGCCTCAATCTCCCGCTCAATGGGTGTCATCTCGGTTTGGCTTCTTTGGGCAGCTTGCGGACTTTCACGGATGTTTTGCAACTGCATGATTGTCTGCTGATCTTATAACTATTTGTTCCACTGCTCCAAGTAGTTTATGATCCATTGTGCTCTTTGAAATTTGATGATCAATGTGTCGATATCAGCGTTCTGCTCCTGAATAGTCTCTCTCAACTTTGAGCTTGGAGAGCTCAAATCCTCATCAATCAATATGAAATCAGTATCCTGGCCTCCTGAAGGGCCCTCATCCTACATAGGCCTCTTGCCTCTGTCCTGTACCTGTACCTGTGCTGCTGATGACGGCAACGAGACCCCTTCCACCCCGGGTGGAGATAGTACTCGCCGGGCTGCTGCAAATAATACTCTGGTGCCTCTCTGATAAGTAACAAACACTGGCACACTGATAGGCTCTATCTCGTGACCTTCAAGCTGATGTGAAGGTTCACCTGGCTTATGAACAACCTTCGGAGGAACATTAGGAGCTGTGAATAAGTCATGGGAAATGAAATCTTCCCATGAAATACCCTGCAATCCAAGCTGATGTACAACCACGATCTTGATGAGTGCATAGTGATAAATACTGTTGTACTACTGCTCGGGAGTTTTCTTCTGCACAAGAGTAGTCATTCTCTTGATGTTCCGAGACATGAAATAAGGTATGTTCATCATCCTCACTCTCGTGAAATGCATCAATAACCAGATGTGGTAGGCATAGAGGCGTGAAAACCGGCCCTCACAATTGAAGTATCTGATAATAAGTTTCATCAAAGGTGCATAAGATTCCTTTAGGAACTAGAATGGGAACACCCTACTGAGCTGTCTCACATAGCTAGGCCTGATGTATGGTTCATAATGCACTCTGTCCACCTGTTGTCTTTTGTTCCACTGTTCACCCACATTCGGTATTCCAGTTGCTTGAGAGATGGTTTCCGGTGTCAAAGTGAAATTTACACCAACAAGAGTTACCTGACCATCATGCAAATTAAATACAAAAAAACGAGCTAACTCCTGATGATGATGAATCCTAGCAATCATCTCACAATACTGATAGCATGACTACTCTCGAAAACATGCCATGGAAAGTGGGCAAGCCTGCAATTGAGTCAATGAGGTGGGCTCTTCTCTCACATGTTTGCCACCTTTACGAGGCCTTCTCGGTGCATGTAGCTCAGTGGTAGAATCACTATCTTTGTCATATGATGTATCAATGTATGTCTCCATGGTGTTTCAAGGTCTATGTTTGGCTTGTATGAGATGAAAATGAGAATTTAGTGCTTTGTTTTAGTTGCCAAATGTGTGTCAAAAGAGAGGGACTGTAGGAGATATAGGGAAATGGGGACAATGGGGTTTAATCAAATGATAATTTTCCCTTTGAAAATTTGACAAACTTAGGGACAAGGGACAACCACTGTATTTTTTGGATTCTTGGGGTTTGGGAATTTTTATAAGTGAGGTGGGAAAGGGAGAATGATAGGAAATGAAAGGATTTAGGGATAGGGATAATGGGAATGAGTGACTTGGGATATAAGGGAATAGGGGAAAACTGTAATGATAATATTAACAGTGAGAGGGAGGAATAACCAAGAGGGGAATGAAGTATGTGGCACAAAACTATTTTAAAACACAAACTTTAAAACCCTAAGGAGCAATTTTTTAACAAGGTGATAGGGTTTAAGTTTTTGGCATTCCAATTCTCATAATCCATTTCAATCAACACCAAATATGAGTTATGAACAATAAGAAAATGGATTTGACTTACTCGAGCATGGAGCAACCAAGCAAATTTTATTTTGGAGAAGACTAGAAATTTTTTTATGTTTCGGGCCAATCAACCCAGTGTGTCGCACTCTCTGTGTGCACCGCGACCGTTCAAAAATGCATGGAGATGAGCGGCCCTATGCGCCGCGCTTGGCTTATGAGCCACGTCCTCCACCCAGTGCGCCGCGACTGTCAATCTCACCACAGTTTTGCCTTCCAACACTGTTTCGCCCTCCTCCACGATTTTCTTGGCTCAATGCTAACTCTTGGTATGAAAATGAATTATTGAAACGCAAAAATATCTTTTATGCCATAGACTTTGATTTTTGATTTGAAAAAAACCCACTTTCTAAAGTCTGAAAACTTTAACACTTTTCACATAAACTCTGTTTTGCTTGTTTCCTTTTTGATTTTTGAGCTGAATGATGAATCTCTTGTCTGTCTTTGCAGGGATAGCTGGTATGGGGTTTGTCAATGGTCGGGAGAAGCTGCCGGGATGGGAGCACCTATGGGCGGATCTCATGCAGGAGGAGATAAGGAGGACTACTCGAGATGGATCTTCATCAAAGGGAGCTGATGAAGAAAACTGTGCTTTGGTGGCCAAAGAAAAGAAAGGGAAAGGTAAGAAACCTTCTCATTCCGGTGCAAAGGGAAAGAAGTAGGATATGGCAAAAGTGAAGTGTTTTCACTGCCATGATCACGGAAATTATGCTACCAATTGTCCAAAGAAGAAGAAGAACAAGCAAGCGGGAAGATCTGCAGATGGAGAAGCTTTGGCTTCACAGTTCGAGCTTGACTTTTCACTGATCGCATGCTTGGTTTCAAGTGTGATGGGATCGGTGTGGTTCTTGGATAGCGGTGCGTCATTTCACATGACGGGAGATCGGGATTTGTTCTCAGATCTAGAGGAAAAATATTTGGATGTGCACATCGAGATGGGCGATGATGGTAGATACAGTGCGACTGGTATCGGTACCATATCCTTTCAGAGGGAGTCTGGTAAACCCTTTGTATTGAGGGATGTCATGCATGTACCTAGATTGAAGAAGAACTTGATCTCTGTGGCGATGTTGGAGGATAAGGGGTATGATGTGGTCTTCAGCGAAGGAAAAGCATTCCTGCGCAATAAGACTACTGGAGAGACCCGGAAGATAGGGGTTCGAACCAAGAACCTTTATCAGTTGCAGGTAGATGGATGCGCAGCTATGGCATGCAAAGAGGGAGAAGTGGTGAGCCGGGATGATGAGGGCGAACTGTGGCATAGGAGATTGGGCCACCTTCACCATGGAGCTTTGAAGACTCTGCAGCAGATTTCTACTGGGCTTCCTAAGGGCACTCTTGCGCAGTCAGATCAGTGCAAGGGGTGTACTTTAGGGAAGTATGTGAAAGCCACCTTTCACGAGAAGGATAGTCGCGCCACGACGATCCTTGAGAGAGTTCACACATACGTGTGTGGTCCTTTCTCAGTTGCTTCGACAGCAAAGCACAAGTATTATGTGATCTTTGTTGATGATTTCTCTCGAAAGTGCCGGATCTTCTTCATGCAGAAGAAGAGCGATACATTCGCGAAGTTCTGTGAGTTTAAAGCACTGGTCGAGAAGGAGTCGGGGAAGAAGGTGATTGCTCTAAGGAGTGATAACGGTGGTGAATTCATCTCGGCTGAATTCAAGGAGTTATGCAGCGCAGAAGGGATTCGGAGAGAGCTCATCGCACCCCATAACCCACAGCAGAACGGGGTGGCTGAGCGGAAGAACAGAACGATCGTGGGTGATGCACGGGCGATGTTGCATGATCAGGGCCTACCCCTTCACTTGTGGGCTGAGGCATGCAATACAGCAGTGTATGTGCATAACCGTTGTCCTCACAAGGTTCTTGGCATGAGTACACCAAAGGAGGCTTATTCTGGCAAGAGGCCTGATATTTCCCATTTGCGGATTTTTGGTTCTCCTGTCTACATGCATGTGACGAAGGATGCGAGAAGGAAGCTGGATCCAACTGCTGAGGTTGGAATATTTGTGGGGTACACTGATACACCTCACAACTACCGAGTATATTTGTCAGACAGTCGAAAGACTGTTGTGCGACGGGATATAAAATTTCAGAAGGAGAAAGCCATGCAGTGTTCGCTTGAGAGGGAGCTACACTTGCATGCAGATGAGGAGCTGTTAGTTCCTAAGGAGGAGCTTCCGGATGTGGATCACCCACAAGAGGAAGTTCAGGAGGTGGAAGAAACCACCCATGCAGCGCCAACCATCAGAGGGCGCATGCGCACTACAGAAGCTGAGCGACTGGCTCGAGATGCAGAGAAGGTTGTAGGACCACCTACGGCACAGCGCAGACAGAGGCAGTCACCGGATCGGTACACTGGATACATGGCTCTTGTGAGTCAATGTGTCGTGACGAAGCCATCCTCTTTTGAGGAAGCTGTGGAGGAACTCGCATGGGTTGATGCCATGATCGAAGAATATGATTTGATCGTCAGGAACAGTGCATGGGAGATTGTCCCAAGACCGGTGGGGAAATCAGTGGTGGGTTCGCGATGGATCTACAAGGTGAAGCAGGCGGCTGACGGGAGTGTGGAGAAGTACAAGGCAAGATTTGTCGCCCGTGGCTTTTCACAGATCGAGGGGATCGATTATGAGGAGACCTTTGCACCTGTCGCAAGGTACTCTTCCATACGGACGATACTTGCTCTCTCAGCACAGATGGGGTGGCACATTCATCAGATGGATGTGAAGACTACGTTCCTCAATGGAGTTATTGAGGAGGAGGTGTACATAGAGCAGCCTGAAGGTTTCGAGATCTTCAGCAGTGAGTCGCATGTGTGCCGACTCAAGAGAGCACTGTACGGGCTGAAGCAAGCACCTCGTGCTTGGTACACTCGGATAGACAGCTACTCCACCGGGCTTGGATTCTCCAAGAGTGAGGCGGATCCAAACCTGTACCAGATTGTGGTGGAGGGGAAGCTGTTGATCATCGTACTGTATGTAGATGATCTGATTTTGACTGGCGACGAGCAGTTGATACTTTCATGCAAGGAGGATCTTGCACGAGAGGTTGAGATGAAGGACCTGGGCATCCTTCATTATTTCCTGGGATTGGAGATTTGGCAGCGCAGCGGAGGACTGTTTGTTTCTCAGGGCAAGTATGCCCGGGAGATTCTGGAGAGGTTCAACATGCAAGGCTGCAAGCCCGTTGACACTCCTCTTCCTGGTGGTTGGAGGAAGGAGGATGCTACTTCAGCGGAGGTAGTGGATGCCACTGTCTATCGACAGTTGGTGGGGTCGCTTATGTATCTGGTCAATACACGACCCGATATATGCTATGCAGTTAACCAGCTTTCGCAAGTTATGGTTAAGCCTACCAAGCTCTTTTGGAAGGCGGGCAAGCATGTATTGCGCTATATCAGAGGCACATCGGGATATGGTCTATGGTACAGACAGGAGGATGGAGTGAAGCTTTCTGGCTTCACTGATGCAGATTGGGCAGGGAGCCCAACAGACCGGAAGAGCACTTCTGGAGGAGTTTTCAGCATTGGGTCGACGTGACAGCTTCTCGGGCAGGCGTAATGCAGGCAGGATCCGTGGCACTCGGGGCCTATGTCAGAGTATTTTAGCGCCTAGCTTGGCTGCATGCGAGGCGACACCATGCTTGAAGATCCGTTGATTACAAAGTATTTGCTGTATTTGGAGCTCACAAAGTGATTTATTGTGATAACCAGAGTTGCATTAAACTCTTGGCTAATCCAGTATTTCATGATAGATCCAAACACATCGACATCAGGTACCATCATATCAGAGATTGTGTTCAGCGGAGAATCATGATGCTTTCATATGTTCACACGGAGGATCAGGATGCCGACATCCTGACGAAGGCGCTCACCAGGAGCAAGTTCGAATTCCACAGAGGCAGGATAGGGGTTGCAGATAATCCATTTCTTGCTGAGAGGGAGTGTTGAGAATGCAGCAAGATGATGGAGCTTAGTGAAATGAAGTCGCCTTCACTAAGTGGGCCCGCAGGCAAATTCTGGCGCAAAGTCTATTTTTAGACTATGTCTATTTTTAGACATATGGAGCATGGTCCAGGGGTTGCAGTATGTTATTCTTGGAGTATTGGTCATGTTGGTAAAAAATAGATGGACCTCTATTTTTTGACCTATAGGTCGATAGGTCGAAGCCTATTTTTAGACTGCCTATCCTAAAAATAGGGAAGTCAAATATTATTTACCCTTAATAATATTTGGACTATAAACTTCAGTTTACTCTCTTGGAGCACTTCAGTTCGAGCCTTGGAAGTGGCTCATGCATCTGACAGAGGAATTACGCTATTCCCAAGGGTTTGATGGCATCATGCATGGTTTAATTCAGTTAGGACTTCAGTGGCAGAAGTTTGGTGGAGTTAATGAGACAGCTAGTGGAGTTGTGTTTTGTTTATTTTAGTTGAACTGATTGAGATTAGTTTAACTAGCTAATCAATTAGTTATGAGTGGAGTGAATTAAATATTATTTAATTCATTAATTAGTAAACTCATTATTCAACTCAAGAACACATCAGTTCACTATAGTGCATGATCAGTTCAGTGGAGACCAGTGAAAGAGATAGATGAAAGGGTGGAGTTAGCTATCAGTGGCGACATCAGTTGTGCATGAGATTTGCACCACACTTGGAGGAATTTCCCATGATGATTGCGATGTCAAGCCAAGGGGATTCGAACCTTGGATCTCTATATAGACAGGCCATGATTGCGCAATAGAGGCAAGGCAATTAGTGGTGAGTTTTGAACCAGTAACCTGTTCAAAACCAAGCTAGTTTGTGTGTAACTTTATGAGAAAGTACTGAGTACTTGTGAGGAGTATTGTACCGAGTTTGTTACATGATTTCTCCATTATAATATACACAATAGCTGCGGGGTTTTCAGCTATAAGCTTTCCCCATACATACTGTGTTAATGTGTATGATGATTTGATGTGTTATCGCTTGATTTTATTTCCGCATGTTTGATGATCTGAGTGGAAGAGATTATGTGTTGCATATAAATTCGAATTGTATGTGATCAGGATAGTCTCGGTGGATAATTAATCATTATTCAGCAAATTTCTACAAAATCATCAAGATACACAACTAAAAAAACATCTTTCTCATTTGCAAATGCCATATCCATTGCTCGCTGAAATGTCGCACCCACATTCTTCAAACCGAAAGGCATTTTAGCATAATGGAAAGTTCCCCATGGAGTGGTGAACGCTATTTTGTCTCCATCATCCTCATGGACTAGAATTTGGTTATACCCAGAATAACCATCGAGTAGCGACATACGAGATGCTCCAACTACTCGCTGAAGTATGTGATCCATTTTGGGCAATGGATAATTATCTTTCAAAGAAACCTTATTCAGATTCCTAAAATCAATGCACAAACGAATCTCACCTATTTTCTTGCAGACGGGCTCCAAATTGGAAATCCAATCCGAAAATCTTATAGGAACAATGATACTAGCCTTGTATAATCAATTCACTTCCTTCTCAATTGAGGGCAACAAATTTGGATTTATTCTTCTCAAATTCTGCCGAAAGGGATTTTGATTTGGCTTAATAGGAATGGTGTGTTGAATTATATTGGTATCATATGTATTCAAATCTGAATAGTCCCGAGCAAATACATCAGAAAAATAAGACAATAAACTAACATATTTTGCTTTTACCTCCGGTGACAATGCTTTTGACAATTTCACCATCTTTGGATTCTCAGCTGATCCAATGTTCACATCTTCAACTCCCTTTTCGGTTGGCTGCAAGGTTGGTTTTTGAGCCACGTCATCTTGATCGAAAAGCTCCTCTAAAGGTATCAAACATTTAGGAATAACATTATCCTTCAGCTGCAAAACTTCCATCTGATTTATTTTCACATCAGCCCCACCATCATCATGCTCCATATCAATTGAAGTGTCTCTGAATTTGCCTTCATTTTGCAGAAATTCATCAATCTCTTCATCATCTTGGAATACTTGCCAATACCTTTGATTGTCCGGGACAGTCGGACGATGCTTCACATGAATTTCAAATTTGTTACTTGAGTTCATCGAAATCTTCAAATTACTTGCTGCCTTAGCAAGTGCATCTGTAATACCATTCTGAATATGAGGGATACAAGTCAAAGTATAGTCTGAAAACAATTTCAAGATATCAAGAACATCATTTCGGTAAGCCCGCATTCGAGGATGCTTAGCTTGGTATTCACCTTTCACTTGCTTAATTACCAACTCGGAGTCGCCATACACTGCAATCCTCTTAGCATTCAACTTTATAAGAATTTTTAGACCAGCAATCAAAGCTTCGTATTCAGCCTCATTATTCGAACAATCAAAAGCTAATTTATAAGAACATACCCTTACATTACTCGGTACCTTGTTTGGGGCGAAAAAAGGGCTGCGTACCCAAATGCCAATTCCAGCACCATCACTACCAACTGCACCATCAAAAGTCCATAAACCATCTTCATCCTCTTCCAAGTGCTGAAATTCTGTTTGCTCTGTTATTTCTGCTTGCTGTCCATCAAATTTTTGCTGCTGTCGAAAGGTTGATTGCTCAGCGGGACTTTCAAGTTCTTGTCTCTCTTTCTTCAAAACCTCTCTAAAATTTTCCGTGATTTCCAGAATGTCCTCTGCTTCAACTAACTGACTATTTACATCATTGAAACTATCTGAATACAAAACAAATGACTCTAAATCAGTATGTACATAATTGATTGGATGATTTACCGGTTTCTCCTTGCTAGTGATCATATACTTCATCTTTTGCTCTCGATACAATATTCTCATCTGCCCAAACACATGAATGGTAGCATAGGAGAAATCAAGCTGCAATGTTCCCTTCAGTTTCGCTCCCCAGGATCTGGAAAGAAGCATGCCAAATCTAGGAGGAATATCCGCCACAACCACATCCATTAGAACATTCTTAGTCAGAATTTGATCTAAGCTCACCACCAAATATTTGATAAGCCCAATGCATATTACTCTACTAGAATCGAAAGAGTAAAGATCATGATATTTTCTAGTGATGTCCAATACCAATTTCTCCATGATTGCCCTTGGCATGAGATTATGTGATGCTCCGGAATCAAACATGGCATTATGAAACACAAAATCATGCAATCTAAGGCTGATATAAAAAGGAGGCACTTCACTATCGGGAGACTCACCATCCAATGCTAGTCCAAATATCAATTCAGGTTGATCATTTTCCACATTCACCATGTTAGACATTGGATCTAAATTCAAAATTTTAGATACCTGACCCTTATAGCTGCTATTTTTCATCAATTCAGTCAAAGGAATGGAAACTTTTAACTTAGAAATTTCACTCTCTAAGTTAAAAACTGAAGTTTTTTCTACCTCTTTGACCAGAACATCCTTCTTTTCAGCTTTCTCCCTCGATACAATTGGATGATTAGATCTTTCATTTGCTGATGGGGATTTGCTAGTAGTGGGATCAGCGACCTCTTTTCCCTTCTTTTGTGCAACGGGTGAATCATTCTTTGGTGCTGAAACTTCATTTCTCTTTTGGATTGGATTGATAGGCACATATTTGTTTCTAAGTGAATATTGGCCCTGCTGGGCTGTCAAGGCATTCATATAACCTCTCTAATACTCATCCGACTCTTCTTCAAGAGCTGTCTCATTTGCCAAGATAAAATCCTCATCTTTTTGTACAGCTGAACTTTCTGCATATTCCTCATCTTCAGTGATAAAGGTTGGCATATCATCAGGTGTGAAGAAGTGATTCTCTTCCCCTATTACATTCTCTTCATCATCTGATTCTGGACCAAGAAAATTCTATTGTAAAGCTGTTTTTACCTGCTGTTGTACTGGCGGTTCTTGAGCTCGCTGCTCTCGTTGTTTGATCCTAAATTGTGGTTGCTGCTGGCCACGGAAGATAGGATTTCTGATCTGCGGTTCAGGCTTATCAAGTGTCAATCTTTCAATCATATTTTCCACCTTGCGAAGTACTTGATCTGAAGTAGAAGCCTCTTCCTTTGTTGCGACTTTCTTTCATTAGGGGAATTTTGAGGTCTAAAATAGGCCTCCTAAGGAAATAATAAAATAATAGCTAAACCTATAAAATAATACTTATGAATTTTCAATTCACTTTTTGCACCAAAATTCATGTAACCATAGTTAAATTCAATTCAAAAGTTGTACCAAAATAAAATTAATAAAAAAATTGTATTGATGTGACTATAAATAAGAATGAGTTTTTCAAGAAAAAGTCAATATCATTGAACAACTAATGCATTTGTCCTTTGTACTTAATAAAATAAAATATAAATATAAATTTATAAATTCTTAATTATATTATATGTTATTAATTAAACTTCATATTATTTAAATTGTATAATAAAATGTAATTAATATACTATATAATATAATATAATAAATGTATACGGATATGCATTGTTTCTTTCAAGAAATATGAAATGACAATAGTATATTTTTATTCAAAAAGTGTAAAATGACATTTATTATGAATACTTTACTTTGACTTTAAAAGTACTTAGAGCACTACCATGGTTAACCATAAGTTTTTATCCACCATTGACAATGTGACAAGTAAGTACCTTTAACTCAAGCAATGCCACCTCAACCATTATGGATGATGTCATCCCCTAAAATGTGATTGGTTCTCATAAAATGAATTTTGATTGTACATTTTCCTTAGGAGGCCCATTTTAGGCCTCAAAATTCCCCTAATGTCAACTCTCAATCTAGCTCTCTTGTCATTCAGATTAGCTTCGACACTCACTGCAATTTTCTACATGTCCTCCAAAGTGGCCGGATCTCTTTCTCTTAATTGATAGGCCATGTCCAGATCAAAACCATCCAGAAACTTAAGCAAAGACGACCTCCTAGATGGCCTTAAATCATCAGGAATTGCATTGTAAACCGCATTAAATCTAATACAATAATCTTGGACAGACTCACCAACGTTGCACTTGATCTTGGTATATTCAGAAGTGATCTGAAGAGGATCTTTCTTTACTTCCCATCGATCTAGGAATTGTCTCTGAAGCTCAGCCAATGTAGCAATACTTCTAGGCTGCAAAGCTCTGAACCACTTTCTTACTTCTCCTCCAAAGGTTTGCACAAATAATCTCATGGTCACATTTCTGCATCAATCTCATGAAGATCAAAGAAGTCTGCCATTCTATCAATATGTTGTTGAGCAGTGACACTTTGAGGAGTGCCATCAAACAATGGGATCTTACTTTGATAATCAGCGGGCATGTCATCCAAGTTCTGAGGTAAAACGAGAGGTGAAAATCGAGCAGCCATTGCTCTCGGTGGATTTATAATCGGTCTTGGAGATATATGTGGAGTAGGAGCAGTAGATGTATGAGGTGTATGTGGTGTGGATGGAGGCGATACTACTGCAGATTGTCGATCAGAAATAGATGGTTGCACGGGAATGGTAGGAATAAAAGGAGGCTCGGTATGAACTTTTGAACCAGATGTAACTGCTGATGGCCCAAGAGTTTTAGAAGCAGACTCTATGAACTCAGGAATGTTTGTTGCCACAATAGAATTCTGAATATTCAAAATGTAACTGTCAATGGATCTATTAGCCTGTTCAATTTCAAGATACTTGATAAACTCGGGATTTATGACAGTAGAACCAATAGCACTTTCAGACTTAGTCTCAAACAACGACAACTCAAATTGTTCATCAAACTCTAGATCTTCAAGATATTCAAACACAACGAGACATGAATGAAATTTGAATAGAGGAAACACAAGAATTTCTCGACGAAGAATTCTTGAAATAAGATTGGGATTCTCATACACTGGAGGTGGATCGGGATCCAGATTTTCTCTAGTATGTCTTCTGGAAGCCAGTGTGTTGAATTATTTTCAAAAATCAAAGGGACAAAACCAACTTATTCAGCCTATCAAATTCTAAACTCATCATCCAAAGTCTAGAACGATCTGATGTATTGGGGGCAATTTACAAGTCAAGTGTCACGTTTACAAACTAGACCGGAGATTGACTGAAGAAATGTTTATCTACTTTCGCTAATGCAAAGCAAGAGTGTTTCGAAGGCTACTTGGCATAACTTTAGGCTCCATCTGTAGCTTATAAAAAAAATAACACCAACAAGCACACCATTTTCTTCCCCAGTATGGTCACCACTATGTTATTGCCTAAATCTACCTCAGGTTGAAAAAGGCAAAGTTCAGGGTAACATCAAACCACGCTCAGTCTGGTATCTAGCCCTACCAGATCAAGAGAGGGCTCTCTCCGGGTCAATCTCAACAAAAATAATCAATGGGGCTTGAGATGACTTGAAATAAAGGCTGATTTTAGGCTAGGTATATAAGCAAAGGAGTTTGATTTTGATTTTTGGGGTTTTTGTTGGAAACAAAGGGAAAGACAGTTTTGGATCCGGGGATAAGGCCTAGTTTTTGCAGAGTTCTGATTGGGGAAAGGAAGGCAATTGTTTTGATGCTTTGTATTGAATGAATGGATAGCTTAGACCAGTGAGGAACTGAAGAGGGTGAGAGGCTTTCAAGAATCCTCTTCAAACATATGAAAACATGGAAAATTAAACAAAACTCAAGGCAGAGCAAAGCAATCTAATGAATTCCACCTTTATCACTCATTTGTTTAATTTAAGAAGAAAGGAGAAAGGAAATGATATAGATAAACATCAGTGAACTTACAATCACATAGAGAAACACACCATCAAAACACAGAGCCACATGGATCCCAAACAGTGCTGCAAACCCTAGTCTATTCCTTTGCCAAAAGTGCAGAGATGAAATGTACAATGAAGTGCCAAGAAATCCCAAGTGTCCAACCCTGAAAATGACTGAAGAACTACATGATATAGACAAGCCTAACTCATTCCCATGCCTCTAGGGGTCGAGCTCATCATTCTAGGAGCTGTTTCAACCATATCTAAACTAAGAACTGGAAAATAGGCAATGAAACAACTTGCCTCTATATGATAGGAAACTGATTCATTCACTTACATTTCACTTTTTGGTGAATGAATCTACTAGAATGAGTAAAAATGTGCCAAAATTACATCAAAGTCATGAAATTACTTCAAGTTACATCAATATTTACATGAAAAATTCAAACTAGCCAAAACTAGGCGAAAATCTGAGCTGCTGAGTGAAAACTAGGCCAAATTTCCCAATGCGTCGCGCCTGAAATCTCTATGCATAGCACAAATTTGAGGCTGATTTTGAGGGCCTTCCCAAAGTCCAAATTGAGTGCAGGATAGCTCGTTGGAAATCCTTTCCTGTCCACTTTCCAACCCAAGTGGAATTTCTAAATTTGGTTTCCATTTTCCCCTTCAAAAATCAAATATCCCAACACTGCTTCCTGTGTGTGCAAAAAGTGGCAGAAAGGCCATTTTTAGGGTGTTTTTGACCCTTTAGGCAACCCAAAACTTGTCAAAATCCTTAGGTAATCCATAGGCATGCATAAATTTTGATGAAAAATCCAAAAATGCAAATTTTTCCTCCAAAAGAGCTGCCAATTATAAGCGCGCGCCAAGTGGTGCTACGCGTCGGGTAGGAAAATCTGTGTTTAGGCCCAAAAATTCAAAATTGACAAAATTTTTCCCAAATTTCTTGAAATTTGGGCTGAATTCCCACCATCAAGCGCTATGCTAGGCCAAATAAGCTTCGGCCAAAATTTGGAGTCTATCATGCCTTTTACGACGCTTTAGTGCCCTCCTTAGCCTTGCTTTCAGGATCTTGATCCTCGCTTTGCAAACATGATTTCGTGCCCAATAGTGGTTCTTCATGTGCCTGAGCATGTTATTTTCCTTGTTTGATTTCTCCAATAGCTTCTCAAGATGAATATTGACCCTCTCAAGCCAAGCCTCTCGATCAACCTCAATCTCCTGCTCAATGGGTGTCATCTCGGTTTGGCTTCTTTGGGCAGCTTGCCAACTTTCACAGATGTTTTGAAACTCCATGATTGTTTTATGATCTTCTAACTGTTTGTTCTGCTGCTCCAAGTAGTTTATGATCCATTGGGCTCTTTGCAATTTGACGGTCAATGTGTCAATCTCAGCTTTTTGCTCCTGAATAGTCTCTCTCAACTTTGAGCTTGGAGAGCTCGAATCCTCATCAATCAATATGAAATCAGTATCCTGGCCTCCTGAAGGGCCCTCATCCTGCATAGGCCTCTTGCCTCTATCCTGTACCTGTACCTGTGCTGCTGATGACAGCAACGAGACCCCTTCCACCCCGGGTGGAGATAGTACTCGCCGGGCTGCTGCAAATAATACTCTGGTGCCTCTCTGATAAGTAACAAATACTGGCACCCTGATAGGCTCTGTCTTGTGACCTTCAGGCTGATGTGAAGGTTCACCTAGCTTATGAACAACCTCCGGAGGAATCTGAGAGCTGTGAAGAAGTCATGGGAAATGAAATCTTCCCATGAAATACCCTGCAATCCAAGCTGATGTACAACCACGATCTTGATGAGTGCATAGTGATAAATACTATTGTACTGCTGCTCGGGAGTTTTCTTCTGCACAAGAGTAGTCATTCTCTCGATGTTCCAACACATGAAATAAGGTATGTTCATCATCCTCACTCTCGTGAAATGCATCAATAACCGGATGTGGTAGGCATAGAGGCGTGAAAACCGACCCTCACAACTGAAGTATCTGATAATAAGTTTCATCGAAGGCGCATAGGATTCCTTTAGGAACCGGAATGGGAACACCCTGCTGAGCTGTCTCACATAGCTAGGCCTGATGTATGGTTCATAATGCACTCTGTCCACCTGTTGTCTTTTGTTCCAATGTTCACCCACATTCGGTATTCCAGTTGCTTGAGAGATGGTTTCCGGTGTCAAAGTGAAATTTACACCAGCAAGAGTTACCTGACCATCATGCAAATGCAATACAAAAAAACGAGCTAACTTCTGATGATGATGAATCCTAGCAATCATCTCTCAATACTGATAGCATGACTGCTCTCGAAAACATGCCATGGAAAGTGGGCAAGCCTGCAATTGAGTCAATGAGGTGGGCTCTTCTCTCACATGTTTTCCAACTTTACGAGGCCTTCTCGGTGCATGTAGCTCAGTGGTAGAATCACTATCTCTGTCATATGATGTATCAGTGTCCGTCTCCATGGTGTTTCAAGGTCTATGTTTAGCTTGTATGAGATGAAAATGAGAATTTGGTGCTTTGTTTTAGTTGCCAAATGTGTGTCAAAGGAGAGGGACTGTAGGAGATATAGGGCAGTGGGGACAATGGGGTTTAATCAAATGATAATTTTCCCTTTGAAAATTTGACAAACTTAGGGACAAGGGACAACCACTGAATTTATGGGATTCTTGGGGTTTGGGAATTTTTATAAGTGAGGTGGGAAAGGGAGAATGATAGGAAATGAAAGGATTTAGGGATAGGGATAATGGGAATGAGTGAATTGGGATATAAGGGAATAGGGGAGGACTGTAATGATAATATTAACAGTGAGAGGGAGGAATAACCAAGAGGGGAATGAAGTATGTGGCACAAAACTATTTTAAAACACCAAATTTAAAACCCTAAGGTGCAATTTTTTAACAAGGTGATAGGGTTTAAGTTTTTGGCATTCCAATTCTCATAATCCATTTCAATCAACACAAAATATGAGTTATGAACAATAAGAGAATGGCTTTGACTTACTCGAGCATGGAGCAACCAAGCAAATTTGATTTTGGAGAAGACTGGCAAATTTTTTATGTTTCGGGTCAATGCGGCACGCGCACAACCCAGTGCGCCGCGCTCTCTGTGTGCACCGTGACCGTTCAAAAATGCATGGAGATGAGTGGCCCTATGCGCTGCGCTTGGTTTATGCACCGCGTCCTCCACCCAGTGTTCCGCGACTGTCAATCTCACCATAGTTTTTCCTTCCAACACTGTTTCGCCCTCCTCCACGATTTTCTTGGCTCAATGCTAACTATTGGTATGAAAATGAATTATTGAAACACAAAAATATCTTTTATGCCATAGACTTTGATTTTTTATTTGAAAAAAACCCACTTTCTAAAGTCTGAAAACTTTGACACTTTTCACATAAACTCTGTTTTGCTTGTTTCCTTTTTGATTTTTGAGCTGAATGATGAATCTCTTGTCTGTCTTTGCAGGGATAGCTGGTATGGGGTTTGGAAAAGGTGACCAGAGCTGCGCCTGAAGTACTTCACAACTAAAAAACTTTGAAAATTACATTACATTTATTACAAAAGATGAAATTGACGAATTTTCTTCAAAACAGAGTTTTGAAGAAGAATCATTATCAAGCATTATGACGATGAAATTTTTGCAATGAAACTTATTTCGAACCTCCCTCATGTGCCTGCTGACATTATTAGACATTCTGAAGACTAAATTAACAAAACCCTAGACCTAATGAGACTAAAAACCCTAAAATGACTCTTTGCCAACTTTAAGACCAAACATGACTGTAAATGATTTTGATGAACAGACCTAGGCCAACAGGTACAAGACATGAGGAATATGAGTGAAAAAACCCTTCTGTCAGATGATCCATGCTCCTAATGGAATGCAGCTGACTGAACTGAATGAGACACCTAAAATGAAATGCAACAAAATAGATTTTGATCTCTGACGGAGGGATGAAGATACCGACTCTAACAGTTAACAAAAAGTAAATAAAGCTAAGAGAAACACTAAATTAAGTAAATTTAACAAAAAATAAGTTAAACTAAGAGAACACTAAATTAAGTAAAACTTAAGTTGCATGTTGACATAGTGAATGTGTGCATGTGGTTCTCATTCCATTGTTTGGTCTATTTAATAGACATTGAGGAAGATTCAAAGATCATTCTTTCATCTCTTCTCTAGAGATAAAGGCAGTGTAAGGGAAAGGATACCCTGGCAATAGTACATTGATTGAGGGCTCGGGGGTGGCCAACTGTGGAAGTATTACATATAGCTGAGCCTACGATTTGGTGGAGAGTTGTCCCCAAAACTTTGTTGCGGTCAATAGGATTCAGATAGCGCTCAACTTTGGAGTCTCAAGTAAGGAATATCACCATTACAGGTAAGTCGTCTTGCTCATGTTTCTGAAAAATTCTATGATGATTAGTTAAACAATTTTTGGGGTGATTATTAATTGTTTATTTGATATAATTAATTGCATGTTAAAATGGGGTTGTTACAGCCATGAACTGATCCTCATAAGCCTTTTTATTAATGAGGCCTTTATTTTCTTCATTTTTCTTTCAATTTCATCCTCACATGCAACTTGTGACCTTTCATCTTCCTTTTCTCCCAATTTCCATTATTTTCATAAATAAAGTGACAATTAATGCCTCATGCCTTTCCAAAGCCTTTTCCAATTTCCTTCCATAATAAACCAAACGAACACCCACACTAGGATGTTTTGCCCAAAATTCAACTTGGAATACGTGTCCCATTACCTTGGTTATTATTTTACCTTTATTTACATGATTTTCTTGTCAGGATTGTTACAACATCGTCCTCGATGTTCAATGATGCTTATAACCAACAAAACATGTTGCCCATGGAGCTTTATAACATAGATCTATGCAACATTTAAATCATACCAAACTGATGAAACCATGAACACCATACTACTTATTGGAGCTTTATAACAAAACTCGATGCAATATCTACAACATACTGCTTATTGGCACTTTATAACAAAACTCGATGTAGTATCTACAACATACTGCTTATTGGAGCTTTATAACACAACTCATTGCAATATTTACAATACATATATGCATAAACATAAATCAAAACACATAAATAAAAAACATCTGCTCAACCAACAAATAAGGAGGGATACAAATCCCGCATCTAATCACCCATTTCCCATGTAGCTTCATCGGGCCCAAAGTGCTTCCACTGCACTTTAACTTGCTCGATTGTTCGGTTTCAGAGCATGATTTGTTTCCGCTGCAAAATACACTAAGGTTATGGATGGAATTCTCCCTTTGGTTCCACCTGCAATGCAGACTAATCAATCACATGATCAACATCTGGGACATACATTTTTTTGTGTGTATGTTATATTCTTTCCACGACTAGCATCATGCTTGAAGTAAGGGGTAAGAGGGGGGGCGTCCGCCCCCCATTTGTTGCGTTAGGTGCAACAAGGGGGTCACAAGGGTGGAAGTATTCCCCCTACATAAGGTTCAGGGCAGCACCTCGAGAATTTTTTTTGGGACCCTATATTAGGTGGGCGGACCTACCTATGGTTTTGTGCATGGGTTTTTCACATGGTTTTGGGCATGATGGTTTTCTGTCCGTGGTATTTTGTAGATCCGGTAAATTATGCTCTAATCTAGGGTTAATGAATTGGGGTTTATGAATGCTTCGACATGTATATATACGTATTGTAACATTGAAAGGAATATAATGAAAAATCAATCTTGTAGTCTCGATTTTGGAATCCAGGAGAAAATCTCTACGTATATGTGTCTCATGTTTATGTTATCGCCATTGTTTATTTTATATTTTTTAAGAATTCATTTGTAGGTAATTTCTATACAAGGTTAAAACCTACATATCTCTTGAGAAATGAAACATGGAAAACATCATAGGCTTTCACTGTTGGTGACAGTGCAAGTCAGCAGGCCACTGGCCCAATCCTCCCCAAGATCTCAAAAGGTCCACAATACTGAGGTGCCAACTTGACCCATGATCCAATCCTAAAGGAGCTCTTCTTGGGCTTGATGCATAAGTAAACATGCTCTCCAACCTGAAACTCCTTAAATGCTCTATGTTGATCTGCATAACTCTTCTTCCTGTCTAGTTTTGCCTTCAAATTACTTCTAATAACCTGCATCTCTTGTTCTATCTCAGTCAACATATTTGACCCAATCAACACCTTGTTCACTGGATCACTTCAGATGATAGGAGTATTAAAACTCCACCCATGAAGAGCCTCAAATGGACTCATCATCAAGGATTCTTGATACCCATTATTATATGAAAACTCTACCATTGGAAGATAATCCTCCCACTTCCTTTGCTGATGCATGACATGCATCCTCAACATGTCCTCAAGAATCCTAGTAACCCTCTCTATCTATCCATATTTCTATAGATGATAAGTTGTATTGAAATATTACTCTGTCCCCAAACTTGCAAACAAATCCTTCCAAAACTTGGAAGTGAACTTGGAATATTTGTATGATATGATCTTCTTGAGAACACCATGAAATATCACTATCTCCCCGATGGAGATTTGAGCTACCTCACTAGATGAATTAGTAGACTTCATTGCAATGAAGTGAGTTACCTTACTCAACCTATCAACCACAACGATGATGGAATCAAGTTGCTTCGATGTCCTTGGTAAATCTGTAATGACGTCCATGGAAATGAACTCCCATTTCCAATCTGGAATTGGAATAGGATGAAACAAACCAAATAGTTTCTTACACTCTACTTTCACCTGCTGATAGTCCAAGCAATTTGCAACAAAATCAACCACCTCTTTCTTCAATTTTTTCCAATGGTAGAACTTCTTCACTGTTGTCAAAGTCTTCTGATATCTTGTGTGACCTGAATACAACTTAACATGAAACTTCCTCATCATAATCTTCTTGAGCTCATTGTTATCCGACACATAAATCGTGTTACTGAATCTCACCAAGCCATATTTCGTGACGTGATACTCCTAATCACTATCACCTTCACCCTGTTGCTACAATCCCTACTTCAACTACTGGTACCTATCATCATGCTACCCTACCCATAAGATATACTCCTACAAATTTGTCTCATATGAACTCACAGTTGAAATGTGATTCACCTACACTCTCCTAATGAGAGCATCTGGAACTCTGTTCTCCCTTCCCTTCACGATTCTGATCTCAAAATGGTTGAAGCATTAGTAATACCAAAAGGAACCCCCAAAAAATCATAATTCCCATACCCAGTATAAAATGAAATCTTGTATATATCTTTTTCTTTGATGCACACTTGATGATATATAGATCTCAAATCAATCTTCGAGAACATTTTTGATCCCTTCAGATGATCAAAAAAATCATCAATACATGGCAAGGGGTACCTGTTCTTGATAGTAACCTTGTTCAACTGCCTATAATCAATACACAATTTGAGAGTACCATCCTTATTATTTACAAACAATAATGGTGCACCCCAAGGTGTCACACTTGGCCTTATGTATCCCTTATCAAGCATCTCCTTAGGTTGCAACTTCAATTCGACCAAATCTGGAGCACTCATCTTGTACGGTGCCTTAGATGTTGGTTGTTGCTCCCGACATCATCTCAATAGAAAATTCCACCTCTCTATGAGGAGGAAACTCTGAAATATCTGTAGGAAACACATCCCAAAACTTCTGCAAAACATGATACTTCTTTAATACTTCATCATCCACAACATCCTTTCCTTTGCCACTAGAAATATGAATTGCAAACAATACACATCCTTTTCTACAACTGCACTTTGCTTTCATACTATAACTATTCTCACTGATATAAACTTATTCTTTCCCTGCAAGACTCTCCTTTCGCCATCATCATGTACGCACTCAATAGCCTTGTCATAGAAATATACCTTAGTCCTGTGAATGAGCAACCAATCCATGCCCAAAACTATACTATATGATCCCAAAGGAAGCACATTTAGATGTGTTGATGTAGGCATACCATTAATTTCAAATGCACAATATCTCACCCAATGATGAACTCTTCTCGTAGTCCTTGTAGCCAACTACACCAACCAAGACTCTGCATGAACTTCTTTATTCAAGCAACACTTATCCACCAGGTCGGGACTGATATAACTATAGTTAGATCCAGGATGAATTATCATGGAAACAAATTGATTAGAAATATAACCTTATGTTTGTGCAAGGAGTCACTCCTTGAATGCAAAGGAGTAAGCCTTACACATCATAGTTCATTTCAAAGAAAAATATTTTGGATGGTGAGATGGCTCCTTAAAGAGTTTGAAATGATTTCAACTCTTTTAGACCTTCATGCATTTGGCAAGTTGTGGCAAGTATAAATTGTATGGACAAAGTTTGTAGTATAGGGGAGAAGATTGTGACAGATGAAAGGTGATAGATAGATGGTACTCAATCTAAGAAATTAGCATGTCCTAAATCAGTCACAAAGGCATAAGAGTGGCCTTTTACATAAGCTCTGTTTTTTGTAAATGAAACAACATTTAGAAATCATAATACATGCATAAAGAATCTCATAAATCCTTCATGAAACCTTCACTAGCATTCCCTACACAACATATAGATGATTTGCAGAAGACTGAACAGTAGATAATTAACTATTAGATCCTCTAACAGTGCTCTTACTCGTACTTGCTAGCTATTGCAACTCATAAATTAGATGAATAAAACAACAAGAGAAACACACCATACATTAGATAATCCTTGAAACACAAAGTCTTCCATCATGAAGTACAAAAAGAAGTTTTCTTTATTATGAAAGCGTCTTCAAGTCGACCAAAGTCCAACCATGAAATGGTATTTACAAATGATATTTATAGAGAGAGGCACCAACGCCATATCACCTAAAAACAAGGATCCACTCTTCCTCTCATTACATAGGAGTTATATCATATTAAAGACATATCCTATTGAACTATAACAAACAAGACATATGTAGATAGGAAGAAAAAGACTATTCGAACTGTGCATCCTTTTGTCTTTTCCTGCTGCTAAAAACATATCCTGCATCCTTCAGGAGCTCCTCATCTAATTTGGTGGGATGATAATCCTTCTGAACCATAGGTTGAATGTTTGTTATCGGAACTTCCAGCAGCACATTTTCTTTTGATTTTTTTGCAGCTACAGTCTTTCCTTTCTGCCCTCTGGCATATACCTTGGGAAAAGGAGAAACAAGAGACACAATCTTCATTGATTTTGGATTGCTAATAGATGAACCTTCTCCTTTTTCCAACTTCTCTTCAAATTTTGTTGGGGAAGTCTTCCTTTTCCTTTTTTTCCTTAGCCTTCTTGTAGATATTTACCTTCTCTACTTTTCTTTTAGTCCTTTTACCAACTGATGAAGTAGTTGGTTTCTGACTTTCTTCCTTTTGCTCAACAGCTTGAGAATGTTTTTGTGAGGTTGGAGGTTGCTGAGCAGGAATGTTTTTTGTAGGTACAGGTTGGTCTGCCTTATAAAATAGGAAATGCTCCCAAGACTGGTTTCTTCTTTCGAGTTCTTCAACAATCAACACCTTGATAAGAGCTTGATTGTAGATGCTATAATCTGAAGCTGCTGCATGGGTTTATATTCTAGCTGACATCTTAGTCAAGATTTTCATTAGGAAGAAAGGTAGGTTGAGAGTCTTCATACCTACAAGATGAAACAAAATCCTCATGTGATACATACATACAATAGTATACCTCCTCTCACAAGTAAGATATATCTTAATGAGCTTGACAGTTTTAGCCCATTCATCCTTGAGATAACTACTAGGAATCCATTTAGCCCATTTAGGGTCTATGTCTTAATCCTTGATGAATTTTTTCAGGTCTCCTCCAGTAATAACTTGGTTTTTGAACCATTTATGTCCTTCCCGTGGGAGGTGGAAAGCTTCAACAATGGATTCTGTTGATACCTGCAGTTTGAGGCCATAAACATTTACTTCTTGTCCATCGAATGAGAGGGAAAATTCTTTGGCTACTCCTATATGAGAGATTCCTAACCTTGAGAAAAATGGGTACCACCCAACCTGTACAAAAAATGTCCTCACATTCGGTTTGGCATCTATTAAATCATCCCTTGAGGTTCAATACGCTTAAGTTTTCCTCCTTTAGTCATCTGAGCAATAATGAAGGTTGTCTGCTAGATTAGAAAGGTGTCAAGATTAGAAAAACTTACTTAATATTTGTTGCTAAATCCTCAATGTAAACTGTCTGAAAAATTAGTCTCCTCTTCAAGCTGCTCAATGGAACTACTTATTCACCAACAACCGAATTTGAAAACTGATTTCTTTCCTTTTCTTTCGGTGATTTTAAGTGATATGTTGGTTCATTTTTCCATGTACAAGATCTTTTCATAATGGGAAGTATCCAGAACCGTATACCACACCTCATGATATTCATAATTATCTTTTAGTTTTCTGCTTTGCTTCATATTCTCCACAACAGGTGGCTGGAGCTGAACAATGTTTGAGTTGGCAGTCACCTCCATCGCATTTTTATGGTAGGCCTAAAGTTCCGACAATGGTCATGCATGATTAACCGATCAGTCACCACATTAAATCATAGATCCATGATTAATTTTGATAATACATAAGTACCTTTGACGCGTGGACACAACGACTTGGGCTGACAGACAGAACAAACAATGGTTGGTCTTCATGACTGCACATTGACACCTAATCTTCCACATATGATCACTACTAAATCAAAATCATTCAAATGTATAACCTTTCCTATCATGTGACATGGATCAATATTAAAAATTTTTAAACCTTATTTGATATCGGGAACATGTGGCTAACTGAAAAGTGGGTGCGCTTTTTATTTATTTTTTTAAATAGGGGAAGTTACCAGAACTTCTGGTAGCATCGGATAAAGGAAAAACATGCATAAAACAAGGTTAAAACAAACTGTCTGATAGGGTTAAAACAGATGCTATCGGAACTTTCGACAACATTCTATTTTTTTTTTAAATTTACAATTTTTTAATCCTAAAAGTAAAACGATTTAAAACACACTCATGACTATGCATAGAACTGTGCTAACACCTTCCATATCAATAATGGATGCATGATGATCAACATGCCTATTATCCACTATTGCATAAATCTGAGGAATACTTCGCTTAACATCTCCAACTGTCTGTGCCTCCTGAGCCCTATAAATATGAGGTTTTCCACCCTAATGCGATGAAAAATCTCTCTTGCGATGCTCTCCACCATAAGTATAACACTGCAAAGGATTTATACCATCACCCTTATTCTACTCCTCATGCAAAAATCCATTTCCTCTATCAACAAGATTGAACTTATTGTAATGTGCCACATTCTCCTTATCACCCAAATCCCGAGGTCTTCCTCGCTTCTTATCCCAATTTCCTTTAGTTTTCTCATTACATTTATAATCCTACTTAGGCTCAAAATTATGCTTAGACTGCTCATAAAAATACTTGAGCTTCTCGATGACTTCCTCCAATGACTGAGGCTCATCATACTCAATATGATCTTTAAATTCTAAAGACAATCCACTGATGAAACTTTGGACCTTTGTCTTCTCATCCTTAATATAAGGCACATACCTCACCAACTACAGAAACTTGGTCATGTAATATTCATCTACCATAGACCCCATATTCAAATCATAGAATTCCTTGGCCTTTACGTCATAATATCTCTCATACAAGTACTTCTTCCTATATTTTTTTTTAAAATCACGCCAACTCAAATCTTCTACTTTTATGCCTCTGGCACTCTTCACATCTTCCCACCAGATGTCTGCTCTTCCCTTGAGACTGAAGATAATGATCTTGGATTTCATATTCTTTGAATAATCATGCAGCTCAAAGAACTTATTTATCCCAAGTAGCCATGCTTTTTCATCTTATGGTTTATTCACATCCCCCTCAAATGTAGGAGGCTTGGATTTCTTGAACTCCTTTCGAAAATACTGATTCTCACTCCTCCTATAAGAACACTAGTGGTAATGACGATGGTTTATCTATGAACCAAAACTATAATATAATCCATGAGTTCTTGTCCGCTAGTCAGGTGTATCCAAATATCCACCACCTCTAAGTATCTCATCCGTATCTCTAAGTATCTCTAAGTATCCTAATCGAGACTTGCTGCCATATGCCCCATTTGGATTTTCCTCCTGTCCATGACTGATAGTTGTCCCTGCTTCTGAAAATATAATAGAATCTAAAGGATGACTGCATTAACCTACGCTTGCTTTTATTGAGCTCTGGAAAGCCTTTCCCGTTCCTCAATCAACCTGCTATTATCTTCCTTACAACTTCTAATCTTTGCCTTTAAACTTCTCAATGTATCTGGTATGTTAGGAGAATGATCATCTCCTTGTTGCTAAACTGATATGTAAGGAGAGTCACGTGAACTGTAATCCACCATTCTGTGCATCATCTCTGATCTTCTTCTTCCTGTACACATACCATGCTAGAAAAAACCAAATAGAAAACATGCTCAAACCATACCTTAATGAAGTTTAGGGGAGGTTATCTTGTCTACACAAATAATTCTAGAATAGTGCCATATATAATATGTATAACATTAACATATCAACATATCAACATTGTACATGAAAACAAAAACTGCAATAATATCCACATGCATTATAACTATAAATTTCCCAATGCATGCATATTAGGAAAATATACAATCGATATGCATGAAAAACTATATAAATTTACCCCTAGGTCTAGTGTTGCAACCTTGCTCTGATACTACCCTCTCATTGCCTCCTCCCACATTTAACCACTTTTACAAGCTCGTCAGGGTAAACATGAGACGAATGCCATTATGATATGACATGACCTCCAAGGTCTAGTTATGGAAGTGGGGTAGACACACTGGAAACTTACAAAAAACCCTCAGGGACTGCAGACCACTCAAGCACCTGGAAACCACTCCAGATTGTCAATTCTTGAGCTGGAGCTCTTTTCATAGGGGAAACTTCAAAAATGCATGTACACCACAACATCAATGCGGTTATGAGGTCCCAATTGCATGCATAGGTCTACCTCTATGTGGTTATTATTGAATTTCCTAAGTTTAGTTCCAACGATCCCGAGATTTGAGCCATCTTTCCAAGTTAGCTTCCATACCACTGCCCAAAACTTCCTGTAACTTTCCAGAAACATAAAAAATATGATAAAAAGGAAAACCTATCAAAAATCAAGCAATAAATTGAACTAGACAAGTCTAATCCATGATAGAAATTTCGTCAAACATATGGTGAGCATGAAAGCTACAGGTCATGAATGCATATTTGATCATAGGGATCTGAACTTCATATGAGAATCACCATGAATGCTCCAAGCCCTCTCTAACTAGATGCAACAATACTTGTTATCCCATGCATTCAACAACTATTCGATAATTTATCAAAACATGCGAAGAGCCATAGATATAATAAATCATATAACCAACATATAAAAAAAATGGAAACCCTGGAAAATCAACCATAAAATCACCAATATAATAACTACAATTTCTCATAGATCACAATAGGAAAATATATCATATTAGCTGTTGTGAAACTAGCTCCAAAAAGAGAAGAAAAGAGATATCAATGCCTTAGAAATAAGCCAATTCGAGGGGGCAACCTCCAATACATTACATGAATGAACAATTCTTGGATGATTCAAATCACAAAACCTCCTTTCTATATATAGGAGTCCATGGGGCCACAATGTAATCCTAGTGGGGCCACAATGTAATCCTTTCCGACCTAACAATAATAATTTAAGGGCACAATAATAACAATATGGAGGTTACAAGGGTATCATAATAACAATAAGGGGGTTACACTAACAACAATAAGGGACTATAATAGTAATATAGGGACCTAACATGCCCTCTCCTTCAAAAAAGTGTTGTCCTCAACGCTTGAGTAGCTCTGGGTGCTTCTGTATAAAATTCTCATCCTCCCAATATAGAATCTTCAGTGGGTAAGTTCTTCCACTTGATGAGATACTCTAAAATTGACCGATTCCGTAGCTGTCGAGTTCTTGTTTCCATGACCGCTTCAGGTTCCAATATGATTTTTCCTTCCTCATCAAGTTCTGGAAATATTGTTTGGACTAGAAATTTTTCAACTATAACCTTCTTTAAGCATGAAACAGGGAAAATTGGATGCACTCGCGAAGAAGCATGATGCTCTAATTTGTATGCCATAGTACCAATATTTTGCAACACCTTGTAAGCAACATAGTACTTTGGCGATAATTTATTATCCTTATTAGCTTTCTTGAGGGACATTTTCTTGTATGGTTGTAGCCGTAAAAATACCCAATCTCCTACATAAAAAATTCTCTCACTGCGATGTTGATATGCTTGTTGTTTCATTCGATTTTGTGCCAAATTTAGGTAATCCTTTAAGAGTTGGAGAACTTTTTGTTGATGTTCAATGTGATCTTCCACTGCTTGAACCATAGAATTTTCCCTTAAACAAGATGTGATGGATGGTGGATGATATCCATAAAGTGCCATAAATGGGGTCATTTTTGCTGCGGTATGGAAGGAAGTGTTATAACACCATTCAGCGAGAGGTAACCACTTGACCTGTTGTGTTTGTTTATCGGATACAAAACAACGAAGATATCCTTCCAAACATTTATTCACTATCTTAGTTTGACCATTGAATTGAGGATGATAAGATGAGCTATGAGCTAATTGAGTACCCAAACAAGAAAATAACTTCGTCCAAAAATTTTCAGTAAAAATGGGATCTTTGTTGCTCACAATTACCTTTGGGTTTCCATGTAGCTTTTGAATTGTGTCCATAAATGTAGTAGCAACTGTGCTTGCTTTAAATGGATGAGATAATGCACAAAAGTGTGCATACTTGGTAAGTCTATCAATTAACACCATGATGACACTCTTTCCTTTGGACTTAGGTAAACTTTGTGATAAAATCCATTGAAATATCCCCCCAACATTGACTTGGAATGGATAAAGGTTGTAGAAGACCCAGGGTCTTAATTGTCTCGACTTTATTTTGCTGGAAAACCAAACATTTAGCCACAAATTTTTGAATATCAAATTTAAGGCCATCCCAAAAAAATTCTTTCTTCACCATGTGATAAGTTTTTAAAAATCCTAAGTGTCCTCCTAAATGAGAAGTGTACAATTCTAAAAGAATCTTTTGTTTTAGTTGCGAATTATTGCAAATATATAAACAATCTTTGTACCATAAGGAATCATTTTTCCAACTAAATGTATCAAATGTACTAGGATCTTGCTGCAACTTTTAAATGAGTGTCCACACTTCTTCGTCCTTCTTCCA
>CM076584.1:1413577770-1413720036 GCA_034641835.2 Pinus albicaulis | reverse complement strand
TACCTAGAGGGGATAATATAGGGTACAGAGGGAGGTACCCAAAGGAATAATATGATGTATTAATATAAGAATGATAAATAAATGGGCCATAGTTAATAAATAAAGTGGTTAACCCACATTATGTAAGGGACCACATGTAGTTAGGGAATAAAGTGATAAGCCCATTGTATTGGATGTATGGTATTGAGAGACCCATGGTAACTACCCATGGTATTGCATGTATGAAACCTATATAGAGGTTAGAGACTCTCCATTGAGAGATGTCAAGGATTATTTTATGGGCAAGCATATGGCTTGTGGAGTGATCTCCTTCCTTAAGGAGTGAATGTATGGTGTTGCCCTACCTTAAGGGTTTTGATATTAATGAAGATCTGAAGTTTTATCTTCTATGGTGTTATTTTTTGGGCATATTTTCCATTTCTATATATTTTCTTATCATATCTACTACAAGTGGTATCAGAGCACTTTCTTGGGCAGAGTTCGGAGATTTGTTTTTTTCATTTTTTTTGCAGGAAATTTTTGGGCGGCGAGTTTGTAGAGCAAATTTGAAAAATTTGGTGAAAATTTTTCAGAAATAAATATCAGATCTGGATTCCTTACGGAAAAATACCCAATTTCAAAAAAAAATCAGTCGAATCGGAGTCCCGATGAGGGAGTTATCACTGATTTAAAATCAGCCATTTTTTTCCAAAATTTTGTGACGCCGGGGCAATTGCAGCGCAAATCTGTGTTTCTAGAGTGCCTAGATCGAGATTTCAGCTATATGGTTAGATGCATAATGGCTATTCCATTTTCAAAAACAGGTTATATTAAGGATTCTGAGTTATATTAACCGAGTAATGTCCATTTTAAATTTTTGCCAAAGAAATTTTTGGGCGGCGAGTTTGTAGAGCAGATCTGAAAAATTTGGTGAAAATTTTTCAGAAATAAATATCAGATCTGGATTCCCTACGGAAAAATACCCAATTTCAAAAAAAAAATCAGTCGAATCGGAGTCTGGATGAGGGAGTTATCACTGATTTAAAATCAGCCATTTTTTCAGAAATTTTGTGACGCCGGGGCAGTTGCAGCACAAATCTGTGTTTCCAGAGTGCCTAGATCGGGATTTCAGTCATATGGTTAGATGCAGAATGGCTATTCCATTTTCAAAAACAAGTTATATTAAGGATTCTGAGTTATATTGACCGAGTAATGTCCATTTTAAATTTTTGCCAAAGTAAGTGATTTTCTTCAAAACCCTTACTTTATTTTATGGATTCTCGCAAGATGAAGTTTACAGGAAAAGATGATGGCCCTACTATTGAAGATTTTTTACAACATCTCAAGGCTCAATATGCAAGTTTTTGGATATGATCCATAGGGCTTCATATGAAAGATGAGGCAAATAAATGGTGGACCTCACTTGACAGCTCAGTGAGGAAACTTCCCGAGAAAAAACTTGAAAAAGTCCTTTTGGACAAGTGGTCTCAAGTCGGAAAGAAGGATAGAAAGAGCCATAAAGACTTATTTTCTACTAATATTTCCATATTATGGGTTCATGGAAGTATTCAGAAAGAGAACATCGTTGTGTCTATCATTCCTAGTTGCAAGCATAATTGTATCAATGTGAATTTGGCTAAAAAATTGCAAGTTCTAGCAAAGCATATTGAAAACACACAGGTTGATAATGAAGATGTTCAAATTTATAAAGATTTGAAGATTTCTATGGATAAGTATGTGTTGCATTCTAATTTTTATGCTTCAGATATGGCTGTTGTGGATGTTGTTTTGGGACATCCTTGGATGGAATCCGTTGGTACTGTCAATTTTAATGTGCAAAAGAAATTCATGAAGCTTTGGTATAAAAAGAAGAAAATTACATTGCACGATATTTGCATTAGGAACCATGCAGAGACCGAGGAGGAAGAAGAAAAAATATCTAACGACGCAGACACATCAGATGATGAGCCTTTGATGGTAGACATCCAAACACAGACATCAAAGCAAGTACCAATAAAGGAACTAGACGCCACTCCATCACCAATCATGGAGGGAATTAAGGAAATATATTACATCAGTTAAAGCTTCAACATATCACCACCCGCATCACCCAGCAAGACAACAACCAGCAAGGTGGCAACGAATTAGCAACAAGGACAACAACCCCTGGACGACACATCGAGAGGTGCGACGATCCACTAACAACACATCAACAATGAAGAACCACCAGAACCCGCTTCCATCTCAAGCGAGCAAGGCACCGACTAGATCAAGTGTTCACCTTTCCCTTGGATGGCTAGATGCACATGAATGGTACCAATGGAATACTCTTTTGAGTAGATCTTATTATTTGTGTTCTTCTCATGTTTCGGGGACGAAACATGTTTAAGGGGGGTGTAATGTAGTGTACCTAGAGGGGATAATATAGGGTACAGAGGGAGGTACCCAAGGGAATAATATGATGTATTAATATAAGAATGATAAATAAATGAGCCATAGTTAATAAATAAAGTGGTTAACCCACATTATGTAAGGGACCACATGTAGCAAGGGAATAAAGTGATAAGCCCATTGTATTGGATGTATGGTATTGAGAGACCCATGGTAACTACCCATGGAATTGCATGTATGAAACCTATATAGAGGTTAGAGACTCTCCATTGAGAGATGTCAAGGATTATTGTATGGGCAAGCATATGGCTTGTGGAGTGATCTCCTTCCTTGAGGAGTGAATGTATGGTGTTGCCCTACCTTAAGGGTTTTGATATTAATGAAGATCTGAAGTTTTGTCTTCAATGGTGTTATTTCTTGGGCATATTTTCCATATCTATGTATTTTCTTATCAGATCTATTACAAAATACCCTTGAAAGAAAATCAAAAACCCTTCAGACAAAAACTCCGTAGGATAAACCCAAAACAATTGCCTGCAGTTGAAAAACAGATTAAGAAAATGTATGAGGCAGGTATAATTGTGCTTGTGAGGTTCTCTAATTGGGTATCAAACCTAGTGGCTATGAGAAATAAAATAGGGGAAATCAGATTGTGCATTGATTTCAGAAACCTTAATAGAGCCTCACTCAAAGACAATTACCCTTTGTGTAAAATGGAATATATTCTTTAGAGGGTAGTAGGCTCTAAAAGGATCTCCCTGCTAGATGGTTTTTCAGGTTACAACCAAGTCTTAGTAATCCCAGAAGACCAACTCAAAAAAACCTTTATCACTCCATGGGGCACTTTTATGTATGTAAAGATGCCTTTTGGACTGATGAACGATGGTGCAACCTTCCAAAGAGAAATGGACATAGATTTTTCAGATGAAATAGGACACTTCATTGTCATCTACCTAGATGACATAACAATCTACTCCAAGACTGAGGAAGAGCACCTAGAACACCTGAGAAGAGTGTTTGAAAAATGTAGAAGGTTTGGTCTATCACTGAATATTAAAAAGACTATATTTGGGCTGCAAGAAGGTAAGCTTCTTGGCCACATCATATCTGAGAAAGGGATTAGGATAGATCCACAAAGAGTTGAGGGAATACTACAAATCACACACCCGAGAAACATCAAGGAGTTACAGTCCTTTATTGGCTTTTGAATCAGTAAAACTTGCACTCTCACCTGTGCCTTCATCTCAATCTCCACCCCGTATTTCTCAAAAAGATTTCCATTTTTTTCATTTGCTCTGCGGCATACGTAGCAGTTATATCAACGTAAAAATTCGCAGGGAATGGAATAGCCCATTTCTCTCTTCTTTAGCAAAGCATCTGTGGATGCACCCTTGAAATACAACATAATGGAAAAACATTCCTAGCCCGATTACGTCCCTCGAAAGACTTTAGGTGTGCATATTGATTCACACCATAGTCACAGTGCCAAATATAGTATAAAGACATATTGGGGTTCCAGCAGGACTTGATGGAAAAAAGGGGCAAATGATTAAGTTGTGATTCTATACGACCTGAGATAAACCCACCAAATCGACTGTTTTGCAGGCTTCAGCTCAACTAATGGCTGAATCAAATCTACAAGCCCTTGAAATTAACATGGTAGATGCCTTGGATGAGCAGCAGGGATTTCCTGATCCCACTGTAGAGGAGAAGTTTCAGAGCTCTCCTTGGTATTCTGACATTCTGTATGTGCTTACACACCTCAATCCCCCCCCCCTGAGCTATCAAAGACCAAGGCTATATTCTTAAAACTAAAGGCCAGAAGGTATTGTATTCTGAATGAATTTTTATACTGGAAGAATGAAAATGGCCTATTGCTTAAATGTTTGCCTGAGTCTGAAGCAGAAAAGATTAAACAAGAATTCCATGCAGGAGAGTGTGGAGGTCACCTGAACTGGAAATCCACTGCAAACAAAATACTCAGAGCTAGCTATTATTGGCCTTCACTCTTCAATGATATCGATAAGATGATAATTGCCTGCCACAAATGCCATATTTTTTAAGGAAAAAGAAAACTCCTCCCCTTACCTCTACAACCCATCATTGTTGAAGGTCCCTTTATGCAATGGGGCCTAGATTTCATAGGAGAAATTCATCCTACTTCTTCTGCGCAACACAAATGGATCCTAACAACCACAGATTACTTCACTAAGTGGATAGAGGCCATACCTACTAGGAATGCCACAGTTTTAGTCATCATTAGGTTCCTAGAAGGCCATATCCTCTCTCGGTTTGGTTGTCCAAGAAAAAAAATCACTGATAATGCTGCCGCTTTTGGATCCAAGAAAATGGTTGATTTTTGTCACAGGTATCACATAGTACTCAGCCATTAAACTGCCTATTACCCACAAGGTAACGGCTTAGCTGAATCATTGAACAAAAGCCTATCGACCATCATCAAAATGTTGTTGGAAGAGAACAAAAAGTCACGGCATAGTAAGTTAGTGCATGCTTTGTGGGCTGACAGTCTTACAACAAAGAAATCCATTGGCATGTCACCATACCAGCTTGTCTATCGAACAAAAGTAGTGTTTCCTACCAGCCTTGGGATACCAGTGATCAAACTTGTTCAAGAGATACAAACAGAAGAATACAACATGGTGAGGAGAATAAACCAGACAATTCATCTCCAGTAGACAAGGGAAGAGGTCTATAACAGAGCTGTGAAAGTTCAGGAGAACATAAAGAATCTATTTGATAGAAGAACTAAGGCCTCTGATTTGAAAATTGGAGATAAATGTCTGAAGTGGGACTCAAGGAGGGAGGACAAAGGAAAGAACGTCAAGTTTGAAAGCTTGTGGCAAGGTCCCTACATCTTCCAGGCCACTGTGGGTTCAAATGCCTTTTTTCTACAAGAGTTAGATGGTACAGAGCTATTTGGGGGTCCTGTCAATGGCAGGATGCTCAAACACTACTTCTGTTGATTTCCAATTTCCAGTTTCCATTTCCATTGTACATACCATTGCAGTGTTTTTTTTTCAAAGAAAAAGAGAAAATGTTTCAAAAAAAAAAAAACAGAAAGAAAGGAGAGGTTCAGACATGCTCAAAACATGAACCTCCGAAGTGCAAAGGTTGGCTCTAATATGATCAAAACCTAAACCAAAGAAACCAAAGATAGCTGGTTCAAACATGCCCAAAACCTGGACCAGCAAATAAGAAAAAGGGTCAGCTCTAACAAGCCCAAAACCAGAGCTGAAATGAAAAAAAAAGAAAATAAAGTGACTCTAACAAGCTCAAAACTTGAGTCACAAAGAGAAGAAGGGTGCTTCAAACTTCAAATTTCAAGCCTTCAAAGTTTTTTTTTCAGTCTTCTACAAGTTTCTGTCCATGTGCAACTGTCTTTATGCCTTGGATCCACAGCAAACTAGACTGTCTAATCCTAGTTTGACTGTTTTTAAATTTCTATTGTAGAATGTAGAGAAGAAATCTGTTGGACAGTCTAATCCCAACAGATATTAGATTTGGTAGAGAAACATGTGAGACCAACAGTTTAATCTGGTCTCATGGAGTAATAAGGGTAGAAATAAAATAGGTTTATTTTCTTGTTTGTAAAAAAAAAAAAAAATGATGTAAAGGGTCTGCTAGTTCAAATGCATCCTAGAAGAAAAAATGCTAGGATTGTAGAATGGGTTGGTAGATTGATTGGGAAAGTTTTTCTGCTAAATTGATGTCTTCACAATTGTGGCAGTTGAAAATCAAAGAAGAAAGGTGGCTCAAGCTGCAGGCATCTGGCCTACACCAAAGATCATTTTCTGAGTTCTTGACTCCTTCAAGAAGAAGCCATCCCCATGTGGAGCCACTGTTAGCCCCCTATAAATTTTTTTGACAAGAAAAGTAGGGGGCTAAATTGTTTTTGAGCCTTCAAAGAATGCATCTCCTCTGAAGACACATCATCCTTGAAGTCTCCTGTGTCTTTGTATTTGATAAAATTCCCTCTGCTGACTCCCTTTATAAGGTCTCACTGATTACAAAAGCTGTGCTCCAAAAATTCTACATTTGCCCCTTGTTCCCTGTAGAATGCCCCATTTTAACCTTTGTTTTCCCCTTATCAAATTCCCCTCTAATCCCCTAATCCTTCTAAACTTTCCCAAAAACCCCCTCTAAACCATACACACATCCCTGGTGTGGTTTAATAAACCCTTGTTTCCTCTATTGTTTCCTTTTCCTACCCTCAAAATGCATTAAAAATGGGCTAAATAACCATATTTTTCATATATATAAGGCCCAGCCCCTTGCGGCCCTAGCCCCAGAACCCTTCTCCCCACATGAACCAGTGCTATGACCTGGTGCAAACCCGAAGGTGCTTAATGGGTTTGGTTATCGGGTGCGGTATTAACTGTCGATCTTTATAGATCCGATGGTAGTCGCAAACCTCCATCGCACCCGTGGCCTGCTCCATTTACCACTCAGACCGCATCACAACCGTCCATTTACCTGCAGATCAAACGATGCAGAATTCGCCCGCCTCGGTGGTCCCCACACCACGGTCACTGTTCAAAATCCATCGGTTTCCATCGCACCGCCTTTGAGAGGTGGGCGGTAATTTTCGCTTGGCCAACGATTCCACTCATCGCGCGATGCATGGTAGCGACACTGTTTGAAAAACACCCACCCATCCCGCGTTATCATTTGGCATTTGACACGGCGTGATATGCACGTCAACCGTCCGATCAGTGATCGTCCATCCTGTTATTTCCTAAATCTACCTCAGGCTGAAGGAAGGTAGAGTTCAGCGTAACATCAAACCACGCTCAGTCTGGTAGCTAGCCCTACCAGATCAGGAGAGGGCTCTCTCTGGGTCAATCTCAACAAAGATAATCAATAGGGCTTGAGATGACTTGAAATAAAAGCTGATTTTAGGCTAGGTATATAAGTAAAGGATTTTGATTTTGATTTTGGGGGTTTTTGTTGGAAACAAAGGGAAAGGCAGTTTTGCGTTCGGGGATGAGGCCTAGTTTTTGCAGAGTTCTGAATGGGGCAAGGAAAGAAATTGTTTTGATGCTTTGAATTGAATGAATGGATGGTTCAAACTGCTGAGGAGCTGAAGATGGAAAGAGGCTTTCAATAATCCTCTTCAAACAGATGAAAACATGGAAAATTAAACAAAACTAAAGGCAGAGCAAAGAAATCTAATGGATTCCACCTTTATAACTCATTTGTTTAATTTAAGAAGAAAGGAGAAGGGAAATGATACAAATAAACATCAATGAACTTACAGTCACATAGAGAAAAACACCATCAAAACACAGAGCCACATGGATCCCAAAGAGTGCTGCAAACCCTGGTCTATTCCTTTGCCAAAATTGCAGAGATGAAATGTACAATGAAGTGCTAAGAAATCCCAAGTGTCCAACCCTAAAAATGACTGAAGAACTACATGATATAGACAAGCCTAACTCATTCCCATGCCTTTGGGGGTCAAGCTCATCATTCTAGGAGCTGTTTAAACCATATCTAAACAAAGAACTGGAAAATAGGCAATGAAACAACTTGCCTCTATATGATAGGAAACTGATTCATTCATTTACATTTCACTTTTTGGTGAATGAATCTACTAGAATGAGTAAAAATGTGCCAAAATTACATCAAAGTCATAAAATTACATCAAGTTACATCAAGATTTTCACATTTGGAGATAAAAAAGTCAAACTGGCCAAAACTAGGCGAAAATCTGAGTTGCTGAGTGAAAACTAGGCCAAATTTCCCTGTGCCGCGCCTGAAATCTCTATGCGTAGCACAAGTTTGAGGCTTATTTTGAAGGCCTTCCCGAAGTCCAAATTGAGTGTAGGATAGCTCGTTGGAAATCCCTGCCTGTCTAATTTCCAACCCAAGTGGAATTTCTAAATTTGGTTGCCATTTACCCCTCCAAAAATCAAATCTCCCAACACTGCTTCCTGTGTGTGCAAAAAGTGGCAGAAAGGCCATTTTTAGGGTGTTTTTGACCCTTTAGGCAACCCATAACTTGATGAAATCCTTAGTTAATGGGTAGGCATGCATAAATTTTGATGAAAAATCTAGAAATGCAAAGTTTTCCTCCAAAAGAGCTGCCAATTATAAGCGCGCGCCAAGTGGCACTACGCGTCGAGCAGGAAAATCTGTGTTTAGGCCCAAAAATTCAAAATTGACAAATTTTTTCCCAAATTTCTTGAAATTTGAGCTGAATTCCCACCATCAAGTGCTATTCTGTGCCAAATAAGCTTCGATCAAAATTTGGATTCTATCATGCCTTTTGCGACGCTTTAATGCCCTCTTTAGCCTTGCTTTCAAGATCTTGATCCTCTCTTTGCAAACATGATTTTGCGCCCAATAATGGTTCTTCATGTGCCTGAGCATGTTATTTTCCTTGTTTGCCTTCTCCAACAGCTTCTCAAGATGAATGTTGACCCTCTCAAGCCAAGTCTCTCGATCAGCCTCAATCTCCCACTCAATGGGTGTCATCTCGGTTTGGCTTCTTCGGGAAGCTTGCTGGTTCTCACAGATGTTTTGCAACTCCATGATTGTTTGTTGATCCTCCAACTGTTTTTTCTGCTACTCCAAGTAGTTTATGATCCATTGGGCTCTCTACAACTTGACGGTCAATGTGTCAATCTCCGCTTTCTGCTCCTGAATGGTCTCTCTCAACTTTGAGCTTGGAGAGCTCAAATCTTCATCAATCAATATGAAATCAGTATCCTGGCCTCCTGAAGGGCCCTCATCCTGCATGGGTCTCTTAGCTCTGTCCTGTAACTGTACCTGTGCTGCTGATGACGGCAACGAGACCCCTTCCACCCTAGGTGGAGATAGTACTCGTCGGGCTGCTGCAAATAATACTCTGGTGCCTCTCTGATAAGTAACAAACACTGGCACACTGATAGGCTCTGTCTCATGACCTTCAAGCTGATGTGAAGGTTCACCTGGCTCATGAAAAACCTCTGGAGGAACCTGAGGAACTATGAAGAAATCACGGGAAATGAAATCCTCCCATGAAATACCCTGCAATCCAAGCTGATGTACAACCACGATCTTGATGAGTGCATAGTGATAAATGTTGTTGTATTGATGCTCGGGAGTTTTCTTCTGTACAAGAGTATTCATTCTCTCGATGTTCCAGCACATGAAATAAGGTATGTTCATCATCCTCACTCTCGTGAAATGCATCAATAACCTGATGTGGTAGGCATAGAGGCATGAAAACTGGCCCTCACAACTGAAGTATCTGATAATGAGTTTCATCATAAGCACATAGGATTCCTTCAGGAATCGGAATGGGAACACTCTGCTAAGATGCCTCACAAAGCTAGGCCTGATGTATGGTTCATAATGCACTCTGTCCACCTGCTGTCTTTTGTTCCACTGTTCACCCACATTCGGTATTCCAGTTGCTTGAGAAATGGTTTCTGGTGTTAAAGTGAAATTTACACCAGCAAGAGTTACCTGACCATCATGTAAATGCAATACAAAAAAATGAGCTAACTCCTGATGATGATGAATCCTAGCAATCATCTCATAATATTGATAGCATGACTGCTCTCGAAAACATGCCATGGCAAGCGGACAAGCCTGCAATTGAGTCAATGAGGTGGGCTCTTCTCTCACATGTTTGCCACCTTTACGAGGCCTTCTAGGTGCATGTAGCTCAATGGTAGAATCACTATCTCTGTCATATGATGTATCAGTGTCTGTCTCCATGATGTCCATACAAGGTGTATGTTGGCTTGTATGAGATGAAAATGAGAATTTGGGTGTTTTTTGTTTTAAGGCCAAATATGTGATAGTGTGAGGGGGACTGTGGGGAAATAGGGCAGTGGGAACAATGGGGTTTAATCAAGTGGAATTTACCTTTTGGAATTTTGACAAACTTAGGGACAAGGGACAGCCACTGAATTTTTAGGATTCTTGGGGTTTGGGAATTTTTATAAGTGAGGTGGGAAAGGGAGAATGATAGGAAATGAAAGGATTTAGGGATAGGGAAATGGCGCTTAGGAATGAGTGACTTGGGATATAAGGGAAAAGGGAAGGGACTGTAATGATAGTATGACAGTGAGGGGAGGAATAAACAAGATGGGAAATGAAGTATGTGGCACAAAACTATTTTAAAACACCAACTTTAAAACCCTAAGGATCAATTTTTTAACAAGGTGATAGGGTTTAAGTTTTTGGCATTCCAATTCTCATAATCCATTTCAATCAACACCAAATATGAGTTATGAACAATAAGAGAATGGCTTTGACTTACTCGAGCATGGAGAAACCAAGAAAATTTGATTTTGGAGAAGACTGGAAATTTTTTTATGTTTCGGGCCAATGCGCCGCGCGCACAACCCAGTGCATCGCGCTCTCTGTGTGCACCGCGACTGTTCAAAAACGCATGGAGATGAGCGTCCCTATGCACCGTGCTTGGCTTATACACCGCGACCTCCACCCAGTGCACCGCGTCTGTCAATCTCACCACAGTTTTTCCTTCCAACACTGTTTCGCCCTCCTCCACGATTTTCTTGGCTCAATGCTAACTCTTGGTATGAAAATGAATTATTGAAACAAAAAAATATCTTTTATGCCATAGACTTTGATTTTTTATTTGAAAAAACCCACTTTCTAAAGTCTGAAAACTTTGACACTTTTCACATAAACTCTGTTTTGCTTGTTTCCTTTGATTTTTTGAGCTGAATGATGAATTTCTTGTCTGTCTTTGCAGGGATAGCTGGCATGGGATTTGGAAAAGGCAACCAGGGTTGTGCCTGAAGTACTTCACAACTGAAAAACTTTGAAAATTACATTACATTTATTACAATAGATGAAATTGACGATTTTTCTTCAAAACAAAGTTTTGAAGAAGAATCATTATCAAGCATTATGACGATGAAATTTTTGCAATGAAAACTTATTTTGAACCTCCCTCATGTGCCTGCTGACATTATTAGACATTCTGAAGACTAAATTAACGAAACCCTAGACCTAATGAGACTAAAAATCTTAAAATAAATTTTTTCCAACTTTAAGACCAAACATGACTTTAAATGACTATAAATGCTTTTGATGAACAAACACGGACCAACAGGTACATGACATGAGGGATATGAGAGAAAAGACCCTTCCGTCAGATGATCCATGCTCCTAATGGAATGCAGCTGACTGAACTTAAATGAGACACCTAAAATGAAATGCATTTTCAAGAAATTTGATCTCTGACGGAGGGACGAAGATACCGACTCTAACATTGGCTCCAATGGGGATGGTATCTCCTTGGAGGTGCCAAGAACTATAGATTTCTGGGAGAGTAGGTAGTGCCTTCGTCCATTGGGCTATGGAGTCCATAACTTCAACAAATCATGACTCATTTTATTGACTGAAAATTGACTCAAACTGACTCTTTCTTGAAACCAAAATGACTGAAAAACCTGACTCGACAAACTCAAACCAAAGTTGAAATCAATCTTCAGAATTATAGCCTTCACCTCGGGCCCCAAACTGAAGAAAAGATCACAGCACACACTTGCAATGAAACTAAACTAAATGGTATGTACAGTGACAATGTAAACAGCAGAAAACATTTCAGAAATGATACCGTTTGAGCAGCCGACCATTGACCGGACCTCCTAGACAATCTTCCCCGTTCATCTCTTTCAGAAGAATAGCATTCTGACCCTGATATGCAGCAATTTTAAAGGGTCCTTTCCAGAGATTTTCGAACTTACCGTGCTTACCCTTTTCCTCATTTCTTGCATCCCATTTCAGCACCACTTCTTCCAATTGAAATTTTTCCACCTTCGCTTTTCTGTCATATATTTTCTTAATTCTCTCTTGCAGCTTGAACGTGTTTTGAAAAAATTCTTCTCTTGTCTACTGCAAATGGATCATTTGATTTATTCTTCTTTGCATATGATCATATTCACTGCCAGCTTCCTGTAGAAGTTTGACCACTGGAACTGCGAGAGAGTTAGGAAACACTGTGTCAACTCCATATAATAACTCAAAAGGGGACATGCCAATGGATTTCTTCTGACTCACTCGATTTGCCAAAAGTGCATTGACCAACTTCTTATGCCAACTTTTCTTGTTTATTTCCAGCAACTTTTTAATGATATTGACCAAAGATTTTTTCAAAGACTCTGCCAATCCATTGCCATGTGGATAATAAGCATTTGAGTGTCCCAAAATGATGTGCTACTTGTTACAAAACTCAACCATTCTTTTTGATTTGAAATCTGCTGCGTTATCAGTAATTAACTTATTCGGGCAACCAAAATGGGACAAAATATTATTCTCAAGGAACGAAATTATTACCGAATCTATAGCTTGCCTGGTGGGAATTGCTTCAATCCATTTCGTGAAATAATCTGTCTTTGTGAAGATCCACTTGTGCTGAGTTGAAGAAGCAGGATGGATCTCGCCAATGAAATCCAAATCCCACTATTGAAAAGGAGAACTTACCTCAATGGGCTTAAGCGGCAAAGGCTGCAATTTCTGCCTCCCTTCAAAAATCTGACATTCATGATAGCTTTTGACAGTCTTATACACATCAGAAAAAAGTGTCGGCCAATAATATCCCTCTCTAAAAATCTTGTTGGCCATTGTTTTCCAAAAAAGGTGACCCCCGCAATCTCCCTTATGAAAATCCTCCATAACCTTCTTTGCTTCTTCCTCAACCAAAAAATTCAGCAAAACACCACCAGGATCTTTCCAATAGAGTGAATTATTCAAAATACAAAACTTAGCAGCCTTCAATTTCAGAGTTCTACTTTTGTTTCTAGCCATGCCGGGCGATGGTGACAAATTTTGAAGCACATATACAATATCTGAATACTAAGGAGAAAACACAAATATTTCTGATACCTGAACTGATGAACTTTCCTCATTTTCCTTGGACATAGAAGCAATGAGATTGATGTCCAAGGCATGCAAATTCAACTCAGCCATTAGCTTAGCCAACCCTTGTCCTTTGATAAGCTTTGTAGGCTTTATCTCCACATCATACTCCAACAAAGCAGCAATCCATTTGCCTCGTCTCCCTTCTGGATCTGTTTGCACTAAAACATCCTTAACAGAAACATTAGGGACATAAGCAAGAATATGAGAATGCAGAATATATACCCGAAAATATTTCAATGCTTTCACTAAAGCAAGAGCTTGCTTTTCAATTATGTTATACTTTAGGGCTGCATCTCTTATGGTTTGGCTGAAAAAAGAAATTGGTTTTTCATGCTCATCTCTTTTCTGCATTAATACTGCTGCCATAGTATGCTCCGAGGCAAATGAAAACAAAATAAAATCCTGAGTATAATCCAGGCTAATCAAAACCGGAGCTGAAGAAAGAGCCAAATTCACTAAATTGAAAGACTTTACTGCCTCCTCAGTCCACTTCACTATGCTATCTTTCTTAAGCATGTTTGTAATCTCTCTTAGATGTTCAGCAAGATTAGGCACAAAGCGGTGTAAGAAATTCATCTTACCATTGAAGGATTGGATCTCCTTTTTGTTCCGAGGAAGATCAATTTGCTTAATATCTTCTACTCAAGTTGGATCAATATGAATGCCATATTTTGAGATAATATGACCAAGAAGTTTTCCCTCATCCATGGCAAAAAAACTCTTCTTTGAATTGAGTGACACACCATACTTTCTACATCGCTGAAAAATGATCTTCAAATGGTAAAGGTGCTCTTCATCAGAATTAAAAAAGACTGTCAGATCATCAAGATACGCAACTATAAAAACATCTTTCTCATTTGCAAATGCCATATCCATTGCACGCTGAAATGTTGCACCAGCATTCTTCAAACTGAAAGGCATTTTAGCATAATGGAAAGTTCCCCACGGAGTGGTGAATGTTGTTTTGTCTCTATCATCCTCATGGACCAGAATTTGGTTATACCCGGAATAACCATCGAGCAACGACATACGAGATGCTCCAACTACTCGCTGAAGTATGTGATCCATTTTGGGCAATGGATAATTATCTTTCAAAGAAACCTTATTCAGATTCCTAAAATCAATGCACAAACAAATCTCACCTGTCTTCTTGCATACGGGCACTAAATTGGAAATCCAATCTAAAAATATTATAGGAACAATGATACCAACCTTGTACAATCGATTTAATTCCTTCTCGATTGAGGGCAGCAACTTTGGATTTATCCTCCTAAACTTTTTCCTGAAAGGCTTTTGATTTGGCTTAATAGGAATCGTGTGCTAAATTATGTTTGTATCATACGTCTTCAAATCTGAATAGTCCCAAGAAAATACATCAGCAAAAGAAGACAATAAACTAACATATTTTGCTTTTACCTCTGGTGGAAATGCTTTGGACAAGTTCACCATCTTTGGATTTTCAGCTGATCCAATGTTCACATCTTCAACTCCCTTTTCAGTTGGCCGCAAGGTTGGTTTTTTAGCTACGTCATCTTGATCGAAGAGCTCCTCTAAAGGTATCAAACCTTTAGGAATGACATTATATTTTAGCTGCCAAACTTCCATCTGATTTACTTGCACATCAGCCTCACCATCATCGTGCTCCATATCGATTGAAGTATCTTTAAATTTACCTTCATTTTGCAAAAATTCATCAATCTCTTCATCATTTTAGAATACTTGCCAATACCTTTGATTGTCCGGGACAGTCGAACGATGCTTCACATGAATTTCAAATTTTTTACTTGAATTCACTGGGATTTTCAAATTACTTGCTGCCTTTGCAAGTGCATCTGCAATACCATTCTGAATACGAGGGATACAAGTCAAAGTATAGTCTGAAAAAAAAATTAAGATATCAAGAACAGCATTTTGGTAAGCCCGCATTCGAGGATGTTTAGCTTGGTATTCACTTTTCACTTGTTTAATTACCAAATCAGAGTCACCATATACTGCAATCCTCTTAGCATTCAACTTTCTAATAATTTTCAGACCAGCAATCAAGCTTCGTATTCAGCCTCATTATTTGAACAATCAAAATCTAATTTATAAGAATAGACCCTTACATTAATCGGTACCTTGTTTGGGGTAGAAAAAGGGCTGCATACCCAAATGCCAATTCCAGCACCATCACTCCCTACTACACCATCGAAATCCATGGTCCACAAACCATCTTCATCTTCTTCTAAGTGTTGAAATTCTGCTTGCTCTGTTATTTCTACTTGTTGTCCATCAACTTTTTGCTGTTTTCGGAAGGCTGCTTGCTCAACGGAACTTTCAAGTTCTTGTCTCTCTTTCTTCAAAACCTCTCTAAAATTCTCGGTGATTTCCGGAATGTCCTCTGCTTCAACTAACTAACTATTTACATCATTGAAACTATCTGAATACAAAACAAATGACTCTAAATCTGTATGTACATAATTGATTGGATGATTTACTGGTTTCTCCTTGCTAGTAATCATATACTTCATCTTTTGCTCCTGATATAATCTTCTCATCTGACCGAACATAGGAATGGTAGCATAGGAAAAATCAAGCTGCAATGTTCCCTTCAATTTCGCTCACCAAGATCTAGAAAGAAGCATGCCAAATCTAGGAGGAATATCCGCCACAACCACATCCATCAAAACATTCTTAGTTGGAATATGATCTAAGCTAACCACCAGATCTTTGATAAGCCCAATGCATCTTACTCTGCTAGAATTGAAAGAATAAAGATCGTGATATTTTCTAGTGATGTCCATTCCCAATTTCTCCATGATTGCTCTCGGCATGAGATTATGAGATGCTCCGGAATCAAACATGGCATTATGTAACACAAAATCATGCAATCTAAGGTTGATATAAAAAGGAGGCACATCACTATCTGGAGACTCACCATCCAATGCTGGTCCAAATATCAACTCAGGTTAATCATCTTCCACATTCACCATATCAAACATTGGATCGAAATTCAGAATTTTAGACACCTGACCCTTATAGCTGCTATTTTTCATCAACTCAGTCAAAGGAATGGAAAATTTTAACTTAGAAATTTCACTCTCTAAGTTAAAAACTGAATTTTTTTCTACCTCTTTGGCTGAAACATCCTTCTTTTCAGCTTTCTCCCTCGATACAATTGGCTGATTAGATCTTTCATTTGCTGATGGGGATTTGCTAGTAGTGGGATTAGCTACCTCTTTTCCCTTCTTTTGTGCAACGGGTGAATCATTCTTTGGTGCTGAAACTTCCATTCTCTTTTGGATTGGGTTAATAGGCACATCTCTGTTTCTAAGTGAATATTGATGCTGCTGGGCAGACAAAGCATTCATATGACCTCTCTGATACTCATCCGACTCTTCTTCAAGAGCTGTCTCATTTGCCAAAATGAAATCCTCATCTTTTTGTACAACTGTACTTTCAGCATACTCCTCATCTTCAGTAATAAAGGTTGGCACATCATCAGGTGTAAAGAAGTGATTCTCTTCTCCTATTACATTGTATTCATCATCTGATTCGGGACCAACAAAATTCTGCTGTAAAGGTGTCTTTACCTGTTGTTGTACTACTGGTTCTTGTGCTCGCTGCTCTCGTTGTTTGATCCTGAATTGTGGTTGCTGCTGGCCATGGAAGTTAGGATTTCTAATCTACGGTTCAGGCTTATCAAGTTTCAATCTTTCAATCATCTTTTCCACCTTGCGAAGTACTTGATCCGAAGTAGAAGCCTCTTCCTTTATTGCGACTTTCTTTTCAGCTCTCAATCTAGCTCTCTTGTCATTCAAATTAGCTTCAACACTCACTGCAATTTTCTGCATGTCTTCCAAGGTGGTGGGATCTCTTTCTCGTAATTGATAGGCCATGTCTGGATCAAAACCATCCGGAAAATTAGGCAAAGCCGACCTCCTATATGGCCTTAAATCATCAGGAATTGCATTGTAAACCGCATTGAATCTAATACTATATCTTGGACAGACTCACCAACATTCCGCTTGATTTTGGTATATTCAGAAGTGATATGAAGAGGATCTTTCTTTACTTCCCATCGATCCAAGAATTGTCTCTGAAGCTCAGCCAATGTAGCAATACTCCTAGGCTACAAAGCTCTGAACCATTTTCTTACTTCACCTCCAAAATTTTGCACAAATAATCTCATGGTCACATTTTCTGCATCAATTTCATGAAGGTCAAAGAAATCTGCCATTTTATCAACATGTTGCTGAGGAGGAACACTTTGAGGAGTGCCATCAGATAATGGAATCTTACTTTGATAATCAGCGGGCATGTCATCCAAGTTCTGAGGCAACACAAGAGGTGAAAATCGGGCAGCCATTGCTCTTGGTGGATTTACAATTGGATTTGGAAATATGGGAGGAGTCGGAGCAGTTGATGTATGAGGTGTGGATGGAGGTGAAACTACTGCAAATTTTTGATTAGAAATAGATGGTTGCACGGGAATGGTAGGAATGAAAGGAGGCTCGGTATGAACTTGTGAATCGGAAGTAACTGCTGATGGCCCAAGAGTTTCGGATGCAGATTCTATAAACTCAGGAATATTTGTTGCCACAATAGAATTTTGAATATTCAAGATGTAATTGTCAATGGATCTATTAGCTTGTTCAATTTCAAGATATTTGATAAACTCTGGATTTATGACAGTAGAACCAATAGCACTTTTAGACTTAGTCTCAAACAACAAAAACTCAAATTGTTCATCAAACTCTAGATCTTCAAGATATTCAAACACATCGGGACATGAATGAGATTTAAACAGAGGAATCATAGGACTTTCTCGACGATGAATTCTTGAAATCAGATTGGGATTTTCATACACTGGAAGTGGATCGGGATCCGGATTTGCTCTAGTATGTCTTCTGGAAGCCAATGTGTTGAATTATTTTCAAAAATCAAAGGGACAAAACCAACTTGTTCAACCTATCAAATTCTAGACTCATCACCCAAAGTCTAGAATGATCTGATGTACTGGGGGCAATTTACAAGTCAAGTGTCACGTTTACAAACTAGACCGGAGATTGACTGAAGCAGCGTTTATCTACTTTCGCTAATGCAAAGCAAGAGTGTTTCGAAGGCTACCTGGCATAACTTCAGGCTCTGTCTATAGCTTATAAAACAAATAACACTAACAAGCAAACCATTTTTATCCCTAGTATGGTCGCCACTATGTTATTGCCTAAATCTACCTTAGGCTGAAGGAAGGCAGAGTTCAGGGTAACATCAAACCACACTCAGTCTGGTAGCTATCCCTACCAGATCAGCAGAGGGCTCTCTCTAGTTCAATCTCAACAAAGATAATCAATAGGGCTTGAGATGACTTGAAATAAAAGCTTATTTTAGGCTAGGTATATAAGTAAAGGATTTTGATTTTGATTTTTGGGGTTTTTGTTGGAAACAAAGGGAAAGGCATTTTTGGGTTCGGGGATGAGGCCTAGTTTTTGCAGAGTTCTGAATGGGGCAAGGAAGGCAATTGTTTTGATGCTTTGAATTGAATGAATGGATGGTTCAGACCACTGAGGAGCTGAAGAGGGAAAGAGGCTTTCAAGAATCCTCTTCAAACAGATGAAAACATAGAAAATTAAACAAAAATAAAGGCAGAGCAAAGCAATCTAATGAATTCCACCTTTATAACTCATTTGTTTAATTTAAGAAGAAAGGAGAAGGGAACTGATCCACATAAACATCAATGAACTTATAGTCACATAGAGAAAAAATCCATCAAAACACAGAGCCACATGGATCCCAAAGAGTGCTGCAAACCCTGGTCTATTCCTTTGCCAAAATTGCAGAGATGAAATGTACAATGAAGTGCTAAGCAATCCCAAGTGTCCAACCCTGAAAATGACTGAAGAACTACATGATATAGACAAGCCTAACTCATTCCCATGCCTCTAGGGGTTTATATCATCATTCTAGGAGCTGTTTCAACCATATAAAAACTAGGAACTGGAAAATAGGCAATGAAACAACTTGCCTCTATATGATAGGAAACTGATTCATTCACTTACATTTAACTTTTTGGTGAATGAATCTACTAGAATGAGTAAAAATGTGCCAAAATTACATCAAATTCATGAAATTACATCAATTTATATCAAAATTTTCACATTTGGAGATAAAAAAGTCAAACTGGCCAAAACTAGGCAAAAATCTGAGTTGCTGAGTGAAAACTAGGCCAAATTTCCCTATGCGCCGCGCCTGAAATCTCTATGCGTAGCACAAATTTGAGGCTTATTTTGAAGGCCTTCCCGAAGTGTAAATTGAGTGTAGGATATCTCGTTGGAAAGCCCTACTTGTCTACTTTCCAACCCAAGTGGAATTTCTAAATTTGGTTTCCATTTGCCACTCCAAAAATCAAATCTCCCAACACTGCTTCTTGTGTGTGCAAAAAGTGGCAGAAAGGCCATTTTTAGGGTGTTTTTGACCCTTTAGGCAACCCAGAACTTGATGAAATCCTTAGGTATTGGTAGGCATGCATAATGTTTGATGAAAAATCTAGAAATGCAAAGTTTTCCTCCAAAAGAGCTACCAATTATAAGAGCGCGCCAAGTGGCTCTACGCATCGGGCAGGAAAATCTGTGTTTAGGACCAAAAATTCAAAATTGACAATTTTTTTTCCAAATTTCTTGAAATTTGGGCTGAATTCCCACCATCAAGTGCCATGCTAGGCCAAAGAAGCTTTGATCAAAATTTGGAGTCTATCATGCCTTTTGCGACGCTTTAATGCCCTCTTTAGCCTTACTTTCAGGATCTTGATCCTCACTTTGCAAACATGATTTCACGCCCAATAATGGTTCTTCATGTGCCTAAGCATGTTATTTTCCTTGTTTTCCTTCTCCAGCAGCTTCTCAAGATGAATTTTGACCCTTTCAAGCCAAGTCTCTCGATCAACCTCAATCTCCCGCTCAATGGGTGTCATCTCGGTTTGGCTTCTTCGGGCATCTTGCCGGTTCTCACGGATGTTTTGCAACTCCATGATTGTTTGTTGATCCTCCAACTATTTTTTCCACTGCTCCAAGTAGTTTATGATCCATTGGGCTCTCTGCAACTTGACGATCAATGTGTCAATCTCCGCTTTCTACTCCTGAATGGTCTCTCTCAACTTTGAGCTTGGAGAGCTCAAATCCTCATCAATCAATATGAAATCAGTATCCTAGCATCCTGAAGGGCCCTCATCCTGCCTGGGCCTCTTACCTCTGTCCTATACCTATACTTGTGCTGCTGATGACGGCAACGAGACCCATTTCACCCCAGGTGGAGATAGTACTCGTCGGGCTGTTGCAAATAATACTCTGGTGCCTCTCTGATAAGTACAAACACTAGCACACTGATAGGCTCTATCTCGTGACCTTCAAGCTGATGTGAAGGTTCACCTGGCTCATGAACAACCTCCAGAGGAACCTGAGGAACTGTGAAGAAATCACGGGAAATAAAATCCTCCCATGAAATACCCTGCAATCCAAGTTGATGCACAACCACGATCTTGATGAGTGCATAGTGATAAATGTTGTTGTATTGCTGCTCGGGAGTTTTCTTCTTTACAAGAGTAGCCATTCTCTCGATGTTCTGACACATGAAATAAGGTATGTTAATCATCCTCACTCTCGTGAAATGCAGCAATAACCTGATGTGGTAGGCATAGAGGCGTGAAAACCGGCCCTCACAACTGAAGTATCTGATAATGAGTTTCATCAGAGGCGCATAGGATTCCTTCAGGAATCAGAATGGGAACACTCTGTTGAGCTGTCTCACAAAGCTAGGCCTGATGTATGGTTCATAATGCACTCTATCCACCTGTTGTCTTTTGTTCCACTATTCGCCCATATTCGGTATTCCGATTGCTTGAGAAATGGTTTCTGGTGTCAAAGTGAAATTTACACCAACAAGAGTTACCTGACCATCATGTAAATGCAATACAAAAAAACAAACTAACTCCTGATGACGATGAATCCTAGCAATCATCTCGCAATACTGATAGCATGATTGCTCTCGAAAACATGCTATGGCAAGTGGGCAAGCCTGCAATTGAGTCAATGAGGTGGGCTCTTCTCTCACATGTGTGCCACCTTTATGAGGCCTTATAGGTGCATGTAGCTCAGTGGTAGAATCACTATCTCTGTCATATGATGTATCAATGTCTGTCTCCATGATGTCCATACAAGGTGTATGTTGGCTTGTATGAGATGAAAATGAGAATTTGGGTGTTTTTCTTTGAAGGCCAAATATGTGGTAGTGTGAGGGGGACTGTGGGGAAATAGGGCAGTGGGAACAATGGGGTTTAATCAAGTGGAATTTACCTTTTGGAATTTTGACAAACTTAGGGACAAGGGACAACCACTGAATTCTTAGGATTCTTGGGGTTTGGGAATTTTTATAAGTGAGGTGGGAAAGGGAGAATGATAGGAAATGAAAGGATTTAGGGATAGGGAAATGGGGCTTAGAAATGAGTGACTTGGGATATAAGGGAATAGGGAAGGGACTGTAATGATAGTATGACAGTGAAGGGAGGAATAAACAAGATGGGAAATGAAGTATGTGGCACAAAACTATTTTAAAACACCAACTTTAAAACCCTAAGGAGCAATTTTTTAACAAGGTGATAGGGTTTAATTTTTTGGCATTCCAATTCTCATAATCCATTTCAATCAACACCAAATATGAGTTATGAACAATAAGAGAATGCCTTTGACTTACTCGAGCATGGAGCAACCAAGCAAATTTTATTTTGGAGAATACTGGCAAAATTTTTATGTTTCGGGCCAATGCGTCGCGCGCACAACCCAGTGCGCCGCACTCTCTGTGTGCGCCGTGACCGTTCAAAAATGCATGGAGATGAGCGGCCCTATGCGCTGCGACCTCCACCCAGTACGCCGCGACTGTCAATCTCACCACAATTTTGCCTTCCAACACTATTTCGCCCTCCTCCACGATTTTCTTGGCTCAATGCTAACTCTTGGTATGCAAATGAATTATTGAAACAAAAAAATATCTTTTATGCCATAGACTTTGATTTTTTATTTGAAAAAACCCACTTTCTAAAGTCTGAAAACTTTGACACTTTTCACATAAACTCTGTTTTTCTTGTTTCATTTGATTTTTTGAGCTGAATGATGAATTTCTTGTCTGTCTTTGTAGGGATAGCTGGCATGGGATTTGGAAAAGGTGACCAGGGTTGCGCCTGAAGTACTTCACAACTGAAAAACTTTGAAAATTACATTACATTTATTACAAAAGATGAAATTGACGATTTTTCTTCAAAACAGAGTTTTGAAGAAGAATCATTATCAAGCATTTTGACGATGAAATTTTTGCAATGAAAAATTATTTCGAACCTCCCTCATGTGCTTGCTGACATTATTAGACATTCTAAAGTCTAAATTAACGAAACCCTAGACCTAATGAGACTAAAAATCTTAAAATGACTTTTTGCCAACTTTAAGACCAAACATGACTGTAAATGATTTTGATGAACAGACCTAGGCCAACAGGTACAAGACATGAGGAATATGAGTGAAAAAACCCTTCTGTCAGATGATCCATGCTCCTAATGGAATGCAGCTGACTGAACTGAATGAGACACCTAAAATGAAATGCAACAAAATAGATTTTGATCTCTGACGGAGGGATGAAGATACCGACTCTAACAGTTAACAAAAAGTAAATAAAGCTAAGAGAAACACTAAATTAAGTAAATTTAACAAAAAATAAGTTAAACTAAGAGAACACTAAATTAAGTAAAACTTAAGTTGCATGTTGACATAGTGAATGTGTGCATGTGGTTCTCATTCCATTGTTTGGTCTATTTAATAGACATTGAGGAAGATTCAAAGATCATTCTTTCATCTCTTCTCTAGAGATAAAGGCAGTGTAAGGGAAAGGATACCCTGGCAATAGTACATTGATTGAGGGCTCGGGGGTGGCCAACTGTGGAAGTATTACATATAGCTGAGCCTACGATTTGGTGGAGAGTTGTCCCCAAAACTTTGTTGCGGTCAATAGGATTCAGATAGCGCTCAACTTTGGAGTCTCAAGTAAGGAATATCACCATTACAGGTAAGTCGTCTTGCTCATGTTTCTGAAAAATTCTATGATGATTAGTTAAACAATTTTTGGGGTGATTATTAATTGTTTATTTGATATAATTAATTGCATGTTAAAATGGGGTTGTTACAGCCATGAACTGATCCTCATAAGCCTTTTTATTAATGAGGCCTTTATTTTCTTCATTTTTCTTTCAATTTCATCCTCACATGCAACTTGTGACCTTTCATCTTCCTTTTCTCCCAATTTCCATTATTTTCATAAATAAAGTGACAATTAATGCCTCATGCCTTTCCAAAGCCTTTTCCAATTTCCTTCCATAATAAACCAAACGAACACCCACACTAGGATGTTTTGCCCAAAATTCAACTTGGAATACGTGTCCCATTACCTTGGTTATTATTTTACCTTTATTTACATGATTTTCTTGTCAGGATTGTTACAACATCGTCCTCGATGTTCAATGATGCTTATAACCAACAAAACATGTTGCCCATGGAGCTTTATAACATAGATCTATGCAACATTTAAATCATACCAAACTGATGAAACCATGAACACCATACTACTTATTGGAGCTTTATAACAAAACTCGATGCAATATCTACAACATACTGCTTATTGGCACTTTATAACAAAACTCGATGTAGTATCTACAACATACTGCTTATTGGAGCTTTATAACACAACTCATTGCAATATTTACAATACATATATGCATAAACATAAATCAAAACACATAAATAAAAAACATCTGCTCAACCAACAAATAAGGAGGGATACAAATCCCGCATCTAATCACCCATTTCCCATGTAGCTTCATCGGGCCCAAAGTGCTTCCACTGCACTTTAACTTGCTCGATTGTTCGGTTTCAGAGCATGATTTGTTTCCGCTGCAAAATACACTAAGGTTATGGATGGAATTCTCCCTTTGGTTCCACCTGCAATGCAGACTAATCAATCACATGATCAACATCTGGGACATACATTTTTTTGTGTGTATGTTATATTCTTTCCACGACTAGCATCATGCTTGAAGTAAGGGGTAAGAGGGGGGGCGTCCGCCCCCCATTTGTTGCGTTAGGTGCAACAAGGGGGTCACAAGGGTGGAAGTATTCCCCCTACATAAGGTTCAGGGCAGCACCTCGAGAATTTTTTTTGGGACCCTATATTAGGTGGGCGGACCTACCTATGGTTTTGTGCATGGGTTTTTCACATGGTTTTGGGCATGATGGTTTTCTGTCCGTGGTATTTTGTAGATCCGGTAAATTATGCTCTAATCTAGGGTTAATGAATTGGGGTTTATGAATGCTTCGACATGTATATATACGTATTGTAACATTGAAAGGAATATAATGAAAAATCAATCTTGTAGTCTCGATTTTGGAATCCAGGAGAAAATCTCTACGTATATGTGTCTCATGTTTATGTTATCGCCATTGTTTATTTTATATTTTTTAAGAATTCATTTGTAGGTAATTTCTATACAAGGTTAAAACCTACATATCTCTTGAGAAATGAAACATGGAAAACATCATAGGCTTTCACTGTTGGTGACAGTGCAAGTCAGCAGGCCACTGGCCCAATCCTCCCCAAGATCTCAAAAGGTCCACAATACTGAGGTGCCAACTTGACCCATGATCCAATCCTAAAGGAGCTCTTCTTGGGCTTGATGCATAAGTAAACATGCTCTCCAACCTGAAACTCCTTAAATGCTCTATGTTGATCTGCATAACTCTTCTTCCTGTCTAGTTTTGCCTTCAAATTACTTCTAATAACCTGCATCTCTTGTTCTATCTCAGTCAACATATTTGACCCAATCAACACCTTGTTCACTGGATCACTTCAGATGATAGGAGTATTAAAACTCCACCCATGAAGAGCCTCAAATGGACTCATCATCAAGGATTCTTGATACCCATTATTATATGAAAACTCTACCATTGGAAGATAATCCTCCCACTTCCTTTGCTGATGCATGACATGCATCCTCAACATGTCCTCAAGAATCCTAGTAACCCTCTCTATCTATCCATATTTCTATAGATGATAAGTTGTATTGAAATATTACTCTGTCCCCAAACTTGCAAACAAATCCTTCCAAAACTTGGAAGTGAACTTGGAATATTTGTATGATATGATCTTCTTGAGAACACCATGAAATATCACTATCTCCCCGATGGAGATTTGAGCTACCTCACTAGATGAATTAGTAGACTTCATTGCAATGAAGTGAGTTACCTTACTCAACCTATCAACCACAACGATGATGGAATCAAGTTGCTTCGATGTCCTTGGTAAATCTGTAATGACGTCCATGGAAATGAACTCCCATTTCCAATCTGGAATTGGAATAGGATGAAACAAACCAAATAGTTTCTTACACTCTACTTTCACCTGCTGATAGTCCAAGCAATTTGCAACAAAATCAACCACCTCTTTCTTCAATTTTTTCCAATGGTAGAACTTCTTCACTGTTGTCAAAGTCTTCTGATATCTTGTGTGACCTGAATACAACTTAACATGAAACTTCCTCATCATAATCTTCTTGAGCTCATTGTTATCCGACACATAAATCGTGTTACTGAATCTCACCAAGCCATATTTCGTGACGTGATACTCCTAATCACTATCACCTTCACCCTGTTGCTACAATCCCTACTTCAACTACTGGTACCTATCATCATGCTACCCTACCCATAAGATATACTCCTACAAATTTGTCTCATATGAACTCACAGTTGAAATGTGATTCACCTACACTCTCCTAATGAGAGCATCTGGAACTCTGTTCTCCCTTCCCTTCACGATTCTGATCTCAAAATGGTTGAAGCATTAGTAATACCAAAAGGAACCCCCAAAAAATCATAATTCCCATACCCAGTATAAAATGAAATCTTGTATATATCTTTTTCTTTGATGCACACTTGATGATATATAGATCTCAAATCAATCTTCGAGAACATTTTTGATCCCTTCAGATGATCAAAAAAATCATCAATACATGGCAAGGGGTACCTGTTCTTGATAGTAACCTTGTTCAACTGCCTATAATCAATACACAATTTGAGAGTACCATCCTTATTATTTACAAACAATAATGGTGCACCCCAAGGTGTCACACTTGGCCTTATGTATCCCTTATCAAGCATCTCCTTAGGTTGCAACTTCAATTCGACCAAATCTGGAGCACTCATCTTGTACGGTGCCTTAGATGTTGGTTGTTGCTCCCGACATCATCTCAATAGAAAATTCCACCTCTCTATGAGGAGGAAACTCTGAAATATCTGTAGGAAACACATCCCAAAACTTCTGCAAAACATGATACTTCTTTAATACTTCATCATCCACAACATCCTTTCCTTTGCCACTAGAAATATGAATTGCAAACAATACACATCCTTTTCTACAACTGCACTTTGCTTTCATACTATAACTATTCTCACTGATATAAACTTATTCTTTCCCTGCAAGACTCTCCTTTCGCCATCATCATGTACGCACTCAATAGCCTTGTCATAGAAATATACCTTAGTCCTGTGAATGAGCAACCAATCCATGCCCAAAACTATACTATATGATCCCAAAGGAAGCACATTTAGATGTGTTGATGTAGGCATACCATTAATTTCAAATGCACAATATCTCACCCAATGATGAACTCTTCTCGTAGTCCTTGTAGCCAACTACACCAACCAAGACTCTGCATGAACTTCTTTATTCAAGCAACACTTATCCACCAGGTCGGGACTGATATAACTATAGTTAGATCCAGGATGAATTATCATGGAAACAAATTGATTAGAAATATAACCTTATGTTTGTGCAAGGAGTCACTCCTTGAATGCAAAGGAGTAAGCCTTACACATCATAGTTCATTTCAAAGAAAAATATTTTGGATGGTGAGATGGCTCCTTAAAGAGTTTGAAATGATTTCAACTCTTTTAGACCTTCATGCATTTGGCAAGTTGTGGCAAGTATAAATTGTATGGACAAAGTTTGTAGTATAGGGGAGAAGATTGTGACAGATGAAAGGTGATAGATAGATGGTACTCAATCTAAGAAATTAGCATGTCCTAAATCAGTCACAAAGGCATAAGAGTGGCCTTTTACATAAGCTCTGTTTTTTGTAAATGAAACAACATTTAGAAATCATAATACATGCATAAAGAATCTCATAAATCCTTCATGAAACCTTCACTAGCATTCCCTACACAACATATAGATGATTTGCAGAAGACTGAACAGTAGATAATTAACTATTAGATCCTCTAACAGTGCTCTTACTCGTACTTGCTAGCTATTGCAACTCATAAATTAGATGAATAAAACAACAAGAGAAACACACCATACATTAGATAATCCTTGAAACACAAAGTCTTCCATCATGAAGTACAAAAAGAAGTTTTCTTTATTATGAAAGCGTCTTCAAGTCGACCAAAGTCCAACCATGAAATGGTATTTACAAATGATATTTATAGAGAGAGGCACCAACGCCATATCACCTAAAAACAAGGATCCACTCTTCCTCTCATTACATAGGAGTTATATCATATTAAAGACATATCCTATTGAACTATAACAAACAAGACATATGTAGATAGGAAGAAAAAGACTATTCGAACTGTGCATCCTTTTGTCTTTTCCTGCTGCTAAAAACATATCCTGCATCCTTCAGGAGCTCCTCATCTAATTTGGTGGGATGATAATCCTTCTGAACCATAGGTTGAATGTTTGTTATCGGAACTTCCAGCAGCACATTTTCTTTTGATTTTTTTGCAGCTACAGTCTTTCCTTTCTGCCCTCTGGCATATACCTTGGGAAAAGGAGAAACAAGAGACACAATCTTCATTGATTTTGGATTGCTAATAGATGAACCTTCTCCTTTTTCCAACTTCTCTTCAAATTTTGTTGGGGAAGTCTTCCTTTTCCTTTTTTTCCTTAGCCTTCTTGTAGATATTTACCTTCTCTACTTTTCTTTTAGTCCTTTTACCAACTGATGAAGTAGTTGGTTTCTGACTTTCTTCCTTTTGCTCAACAGCTTGAGAATGTTTTTGTGAGGTTGGAGGTTGCTGAGCAGGAATGTTTTTTGTAGGTACAGGTTGGTCTGCCTTATAAAATAGGAAATGCTCCCAAGACTGGTTTCTTCTTTCGAGTTCTTCAACAATCAACACCTTGATAAGAGCTTGATTGTAGATGCTATAATCTGAAGCTGCTGCATGGGTTTATATTCTAGCTGACATCTTAGTCAAGATTTTCATTAGGAAGAAAGGTAGGTTGAGAGTCTTCATACCTACAAGATGAAACAAAATCCTCATGTGATACATACATACAATAGTATACCTCCTCTCACAAGTAAGATATATCTTAATGAGCTTGACAGTTTTAGCCCATTCATCCTTGAGATAACTACTAGGAATCCATTTAGCCCATTTAGGGTCTATGTCTTAATCCTTGATGAATTTTTTCAGGTCTCCTCCAGTAATAACTTGGTTTTTGAACCATTTATGTCCTTCCCGTGGGAGGTGGAAAGCTTCAACAATGGATTCTGTTGATACCTGCAGTTTGAGGCCATAAACATTTACTTCTTGTCCATCGAATGAGAGGGAAAATTCTTTGGCTACTCCTATATGAGAGATTCCTAACCTTGAGAAAAATGGGTACCACCCAACCTGTACAAAAAATGTCCTCACATTCGGTTTGGCATCTATTAAATCATCCCTTGAGGTTCAATACGCTTAAGTTTTCCTCCTTTAGTCATCTGAGCAATAATGAAGGTTGTCTGCTAGATTAGAAAGGTGTCAAGATTAGAAAAACTTACTTAATATTTGTTGCTAAATCCTCAATGTAAACTGTCTGAAAAATTAGTCTCCTCTTCAAGCTGCTCAATGGAACTACTTATTCACCAACAACCGAATTTGAAAACTGATTTCTTTCCTTTTCTTTCGGTGATTTTAAGTGATATGTTGGTTCATTTTTCCATGTACAAGATCTTTTCATAATGGGAAGTATCCAGAACCGTATACCACACCTCATGATATTCATAATTATCTTTTAGTTTTCTGCTTTGCTTCATATTCTCCACAACAGGTGGCTGGAGCTGAACAATGTTTGAGTTGGCAGTCACCTCCATCGCATTTTTATGGTAGGCCTAAAGTTCCGACAATGGTCATGCATGATTAACCGATCAGTCACCACATTAAATCATAGATCCATGATTAATTTTGATAATACATAAGTACCTTTGACGCGTGGACACAACGACTTGGGCTGACAGACAGAACAAACAATGGTTGGTCTTCATGACTGCACATTGACACCTAATCTTCCACATATGATCACTACTAAATCAAAATCATTCAAATGTATAACCTTTCCTATCATGTGACATGGATCAATATTAAAAATTTTTAAACCTTATTTGATATCGGGAACATGTGGCTAACTGAAAAGTGGGTGCGCTTTTTATTTATTTTTTTAAATAGGGGAAGTTACCAGAACTTCTGGTAGCATCGGATAAAGGAAAAACATGCATAAAACAAGGTTAAAACAAACTGTCTGATAGGGTTAAAACAGATGCTATCGGAACTTTCGACAACATTCTATTTTTTTTTTAAATTTACAATTTTTTAATCCTAAAAGTAAAACGATTTAAAACACACTCATGACTATGCATAGAACTGTGCTAACACCTTCCATATCAATAATGGATGCATGATGATCAACATGCCTATTATCCACTATTGCATAAATCTGAGGAATACTTCGCTTAACATCTCCAACTGTCTGTGCCTCCTGAGCCCTATAAATATGAGGTTTTCCACCCTAATGCGATGAAAAATCTCTCTTGCGATGCTCTCCACCATAAGTATAACACTGCAAAGGATTTATACCATCACCCTTATTCTACTCCTCATGCAAAAATCCATTTCCTCTATCAACAAGATTGAACTTATTGTAATGTGCCACATTCTCCTTATCACCCAAATCCCGAGGTCTTCCTCGCTTCTTATCCCAATTTCCTTTAGTTTTCTCATTACATTTATAATCCTACTTAGGCTCAAAATTATGCTTAGACTGCTCATAAAAATACTTGAGCTTCTCGATGACTTCCTCCAATGACTGAGGCTCATCATACTCAATATGATCTTTAAATTCTAAAGACAATCCACTGATGAAACTTTGGACCTTTGTCTTCTCATCCTTAATATAAGGCACATACCTCACCAACTACAGAAACTTGGTCATGTAATATTCATCTACCATAGACCCCATATTCAAATCATAGAATTCCTTGGCCTTTACGTCATAATATCTCTCATACAAGTACTTCTTCCTATATTTTTTTTTAAAATCACGCCAACTCAAATCTTCTACTTTTATGCCTCTGGCACTCTTCACATCTTCCCACCAGATGTCTGCTCTTCCCTTGAGACTGAAGATAATGATCTTGGATTTCATATTCTTTGAATAATCATGCAGCTCAAAGAACTTATTTATCCCAAGTAGCCATGCTTTTTCATCTTATGGTTTATTCACATCCCCCTCAAATGTAGGAGGCTTGGATTTCTTGAACTCCTTTCGAAAATACTGATTCTCACTCCTCCTATAAGAACACTAGTGGTAATGACGATGGTTTATCTATGAACCAAAACTATAATATAATCCATGAGTTCTTGTCCGCTAGTCAGGTGTATCCAAATATCCACCACCTCTAAGTATCTCATCCGTATCTCTAAGTATCTCTAAGTATCCTAATCGAGACTTGCTGCCATATGCCCCATTTGGATTTTCCTCCTGTCCATGACTGATAGTTGTCCCTGCTTCTGAAAATATAATAGAATCTAAAGGATGACTGCATTAACCTACGCTTGCTTTTATTGAGCTCTGGAAAGCCTTTCCCGTTCCTCAATCAACCTGCTATTATCTTCCTTACAACTTCTAATCTTTGCCTTTAAACTTCTCAATGTATCTGGTATGTTAGGAGAATGATCATCTCCTTGTTGCTAAACTGATATGTAAGGAGAGTCACGTGAACTGTAATCCACCATTCTGTGCATCATCTCTGATCTTCTTCTTCCTGTACACATACCATGCTAGAAAAAACCAAATAGAAAACATGCTCAAACCATACCTTAATGAAGTTTAGGGGAGGTTATCTTGTCTACACAAATAATTCTAGAATAGTGCCATATATAATATGTATAACATTAACATATCAACATATCAACATTGTACATGAAAACAAAAACTGCAATAATATCCACATGCATTATAACTATAAATTTCCCAATGCATGCATATTAGGAAAATATACAATCGATATGCATGAAAAACTATATAAATTTACCCCTAGGTCTAGTGTTGCAACCTTGCTCTGATACTACCCTCTCATTGCCTCCTCCCACATTTAACCACTTTTACAAGCTCGTCAGGGTAAACATGAGACGAATGCCATTATGATATGACATGACCTCCAAGGTCTAGTTATGGAAGTGGGGTAGACACACTGGAAACTTACAAAAAACCCTCAGGGACTGCAGACCACTCAAGCACCTGGAAACCACTCCAGATTGTCAATTCTTGAGCTGGAGCTCTTTTCATAGGGGAAACTTCAAAAATGCATGTACACCACAACATCAATGCGGTTATGAGGTCCCAATTGCATGCATAGGTCTACCTCTATGTGGTTATTATTGAATTTCCTAAGTTTAGTTCCAACGATCCCGAGATTTGAGCCATCTTTCCAAGTTAGCTTCCATACCACTGCCCAAAACTTCCTGTAACTTTCCAGAAACATAAAAAATATGATAAAAAGGAAAACCTATCAAAAATCAAGCAATAAATTGAACTAGACAAGTCTAATCCATGATAGAAATTTCGTCAAACATATGGTGAGCATGAAAGCTACAGGTCATGAATGCATATTTGATCATAGGGATCTGAACTTCATATGAGAATCACCATGAATGCTCCAAGCCCTCTCTAACTAGATGCAACAATACTTGTTATCCCATGCATTCAACAACTATTCGATAATTTATCAAAACATGCGAAGAGCCATAGATATAATAAATCATATAACCAACATATAAAAAAAATGGAAACCCTGGAAAATCAACCATAAAATCACCAATATAATAACTACAATTTCTCATAGATCACAATAGGAAAATATATCATATTAGCTGTTGTGAAACTAGCTCCAAAAAGAGAAGAAAAGAGATATCAATGCCTTAGAAATAAGCCAATTCGAGGGGGCAACCTCCAATACATTACATGAATGAACAATTCTTGGATGATTCAAATCACAAAACCTCCTTTCTATATATAGGAGTCCATGGGGCCACAATGTAATCCTAGTGGGGCCACAATGTAATCCTTTCCGACCTAACAATAATAATTTAAGGGCACAATAATAACAATATGGAGGTTACAAGGGTATCATAATAACAATAAGGGGGTTACACTAACAACAATAAGGGACTATAATAGTAATATAGGGACCTAACATGCCCTCTCCTTCAAAAAAGTGTTGTCCTCAACGCTTGAGTAGCTCTGGGTGCTTCTGTATAAAATTCTCATCCTCCCAATATAGAATCTTCAGTGGGTAAGTTCTTCCACTTGATGAGATACTCTAAAATTGACCGATTCCGTAGCTGTCGAGTTCTTGTTTCCATGACCGCTTCAGGTTCCAATATGATTTTTCCTTCCTCATCAAGTTTTGGCAATATTGTTTGAACTGGAATATTTTCACCTATAACCTTCTTTAAGCATGAAACATGGAAAATTGGATGCACTCGTGAAGAAGCAAGAAGCTCCAATTTGTATGCCATAGGACCAATATTTTGCAACACCTTGTAAGGACCATAGTACTTTGGTGACAATTTATTATCCTTATTAGCTTGCTTGAGGGACATTTTTTTGTATGGTTGTAGCTGTAAAAATACCCAGTCTCCTACATCAAAAATTCTCTCGTTGCGATGTTGATATGCTTGTTGTTTCATTCGATTTTGTGCCGAATTCAGGTTGTCCTTTAAGAGTTGAAGAACTTCTTGTTGATGCTCAATGTGATCTTCCACTGCTTGAACCTTAGAATTTTCTCTTAAATATGATGTCATGGATGGTGGATGATGTCCATAAAGTGCCATAAATGGGGTCATTTTTACTGCAGTATGGAAGGAAGTGTTATACCACCATTAAGCTAGAGGTAACCACTTGACCCATTGTGTTTGTTTATCAGATACAAAACAACGAAGATATCCTTCCAAACATTTATTTACTATCTCAGTTTTACCATCAGATTGAGGATGATAAGATGAGCTATGAGCTAATTGAGTACCCAAACAAGAAAATAGCTCCGTCCAAAAATTTCCAGTAAAAATGGGATCTCTGTCACTCACAATAACCCTTGGGTTTCCATGTAGCTTTTGAATTGTGTCCATAAATGTAGTAGCAATTGTACTTGCTTTAAATGGATGAGATAATGCACAAAAGTGTGCATACTTGGTAAGTCTATCACCTAACACCATGATGACACTCTTTCCTTCGGACTTAGGTAAACCTGTGATAAAATCCATTGAAATATCCTCCCAACGTTGACTTGGAATGGATAAAGGTTGTAGAAGACTCGGGGTCTTGATTGTCTCAACTTTATTCTACTGGCAAACTAAACATTCCGCCACAAACTTTTGAATATCAGATTTAAGGCCATCCCAAAAAATTTCTTTCTTCACCCTGTGGTAAGTTTTTAAAAATCGTGAGTGTCCTCCTAAAGGAGAAGTGTGCAATTCCAAAAGAATCTTTTGTTTTAGTTGGGAATTCTTACAAAGATATAAGTGATCTTTGTACCATAAGGAATCATTTTTCCAGCTAAATGTATCAAATGTACTAGGATCTTGCTGCAACTTTTAAATGAGTGTCCGCACGTCATGGTCCTTCTTCCATTCATCTCTTGCTTCGGTTATCCAATCTAGTTGGATAATATAAATGGCACAAAACAATGCTTCCACCTCTTCATTCTTTCTTGAGAGTGCATCTGCAACAAAATTTAGCTTCCCTTTTTTGTATATTATTTCAAAGTCATAACCCAACATCTTTGTGACCCATTTTTGCTGCTCTTCTGAAGATAGTATTTGTTCCAAAAAGTGTTTAAGACTATCATGATCACTTTTTACCTTGAAGTGTCTTCCCATTAGGTAAGTTCTCCATTTCTTTAGTGCATGCAGTATTGCTAACATTTCCTTCTCATAAATAGGTTTCTGTAAATACTTTCCTTTGATTGGATGACTTTCAAAAGCAACGGGTCTTCCTTCTTGCATTAAAACAACACCAATTCCATTTCCTGAGGCATCACATTCCACAATAAAGGATTTTTTGAATTCTGGCATAGCTAAGATTGGTGCTAGGCACATTGTCTCTTTAAGATGTTCAAAGGCCTTAGTTGCTTCAGGATTCCATGAAAATGCATCTTTCTTCAATAATGTTGTTAGAGGTGCTGCTATTCTCCCATAATTCTTAACAAACTTTCGATAGTACCCTGTTAACCCGAGAAATCCTCGCAACTGCTTTATGGTTGTGGGGAATTTCCATTCCTTAATGGCTTTAATTTTGTTAGGGTATACCTTAAAACCCTTGTGAGATACAATATGACCCAGATATTCCACCTCTTGTACTCCAAAGAACATTTGGATGTTTTTGCATATAATTGTTTCTCTTGCAATAGTTTGAGTACCCTGTCAACATGTTGAACATGATCCTTCCAAGACCTGCTGTAGATTAGTATATCATCAAAAAATACTAGCACAAATTTTCTAAGGAAGGGTTTGAAAATGGAATTCATCAACCCTTGAAATGTAGAAGGTGCATTGGTAAGGCCAAAAGGCATGTCCAAAAATTCATAATGACCCTCATGAGTTCGAAATGCTGTTTTTGGAATATCTTCAGTCTTCATTCTAATTTGATGATATCCTGAACGAAGATCCAACTTGGTAAAATAAATTGCTCCATGTAATTCATCCGATAATTCATCAATCACAGGAATGGGAAATTTGTCTTTAATGGTGAGCTTATTGAGCTCCCTATAATCTGGACACATTCGCCATGATCCATCCTTCTTGTGTACCAATACTACAGGAGCAGAGAAAGAACTTCGACTAGGTTGAATTATACCTGCCTCTAACATTTCTGCAATCATGCGTTCAATTTCGCTCTTTTGGAAGTAAGGATATCTATAAGGCCGGATGTTTGGAGGAACACTTCCTGGAATTAAATGAATAGCATGATCATGATCACGAATAGGTGGGAGTCCTTTGGGAGTTTCAAACACCTTGGAATGATTGTCCAAGACTTGTTGGAGATCTGCAGAAATAGATGATTTTGATATTGGAACTTCTAGTGAGCATAATTGTGCAATTACGCCTCGCTGTTCTTTCTTTAGAAGCTTTGTCATGACATTAGAGCTTATTATCCTTCCTGGCTTCCCCGCAATACCCCGTAATTCAACTTCCTTTCCTTCTGAAACAAATTTCAAGAAAAGTTCTTGAAAATTAAAAGCTACCGTCCCCAAAGATTGTAACCATTGTACTCCTAGTACAACATCAGCACCTCCCATAGGAATGGAAAGCATTGGACTAGTCAATACATATTCCCCCATGGTTAGCTTGATATTATTGCATTTTCCAGAGCAATTTATAGTTCCTCCATTTGCAACCATCACTTGACATTCTGGTGCTGGGTATAGGAAACAATTTAATTCCTTGGCTACCTTACGATGAATAAAATTATGGGTGCTACCTGAATCAATCAACACTATTACCTTTTTCTTCTTGATATGTCCTTCTATCTTGAGAGTTTGAGGAGTGGTAATTCCTGCCAATGCATTACACGATATGGTCGGACTCATTTCTTCCTCTTCTTGGGTTGGTTCTTGGTGTATATCCTCTTCTTGTTCATTTTCTTCTTCCTCTTCATAATCTATGTAAAATAATTTCTTCTCAGCACACTTATGACCTTTAGTGTATTTGCTATTACAACTGTAGAAAATCCCTTTTTCTCTTTTTTCTTCCAATTTTTGTGGTGTCAACCTTGTAGCTTGTGGAAATCTAGGAGTAGCAACACTTCCCTCTTTATAGAAGTGAGTGGTAGGCTTCCTTGTCGCCATAATTTTACATTCAATTTTTCTTGCCAACCTGAATGCCTTCTCCAACGAATAAGGTTCCAAAACGTGAACTTCATGTTGGATGTTATCCTTTAAAGTACCTATGAAGAGATCAATCCTATGTTCCTCTGGAATATCAGTTACCCTTATATTCAATTTTTGAAAGTCCTCAATGTGCTCCCCCATTAAACCCTTTTGTTTGTGATTTATCAATTGGCTAAAGAAGGTGTTGCTCTTTGTATCCTCATAATGTGCTATCATTTCCTCCGTAAAAATTGACCAAGTGACAATTTTCTTACAGGAGCAAAGCCATCGATACCATACAAATGTATTTTGTTCTAAATGTAAAGTTGCAATGCGTACCGTTTGTGTGTTTTTCACATTATGGAGATCAAAATATTGCTCCATATGTACTATCCATGTTACAGGATCCTTTCCATCAAACTTCCTCATATCCATTTTTGGAATATGGTGGTTCTTCCCACCAACATTATATTTTATGAAGTCACGATTAAAATTTATTTTGTTCTCATCATGAGTTTCCTCTACTATATTTTCACCATTAGGAAACATTTCTTGTATCAACTTTGTCAAACCTTCCATGTCTGCTTTTAGACCATTCTTCAAGTTTTCCATTTTCTCATCAATCTTAGCTTCCATGTCATCCATCTTAGGTTCCATGCCAACTTCCATGCCATCTATCTTAGATTCCATGCCATTCTTCAAACCATCCATCTTAGATTCGACACCTTTCTTCAAACTATCCATCTTAGTTTCCACGCCTTTCTTCAAAACTTCCATGTCATTTTTGTTGCTCTTTGCGAGAGCGAAATTTGTTGCACTTGCTCTTGTAATTTTGATATGTCATGTTGCCATTCTTCGTCTTCATGAGTCATAATAGAGCTTTCTAAAGGCTTAATGGGTGTTGAATTCTTTTTAGGGGCCATTTTAGAATCCAATACTGATATCTTTTCTACAATATGCCCTTGGAATCAATTCAAATTGATTCTTCAAACAAGACTTATGCAATTCGGAAAAAAATACACACCTTTTACTTGCTTTTGAGGAGCTCGATATTGAAATTGAATTATCTATATAATTGCAGATCCTCAATATCTAAAATTCATCCCTCTATTAGCCCTTTGAAGCTTCTTTCAAATGCCACAGGTCTGATCTAATTTGGATTCTTCAAGACAAAGTTATGTCCAATCTCCCACAATGACCCAATTTTGGACTAGTTCAGTAGAGCGAACTTGTACAACTTGACATGTGTCACTATTTCCTCCTTTGGCTCTGAAATTGATAGACCGAAACTACAGTCCATGCACTTGCGGCCACTTTTTACAGCCTTCCAATCCGATGCTCAGAGAGAGAGCTATGAATATTTTCCCACGATCACCTCTTTGAGATGAAATTCAGAAGCCTAAAAAAGCCATAACTTCCACAGATCATATCTCCGAAAATATTGTGAACCAATATCTGAAATTTTGTGATGATGTTCCTCAGGATTTCGGCTTCGCACTTTAAAAATTTCAGCTTCTGAACCTTCGTAGAAAAAAATTTATTACGAAAATACCACGATGACCTGTTTAGGTTAAATTCAGGAGCCTGCAAAATGACCTAACTTGCACAGATCATATCTCTGAAAATATTGCGAACCAAGCTTTGAAATTTTGCGATGATGTTCCTCAAGATTTTGGCTTCGCACTCTAAAAATCTCAGATTCTAAACCTTCGTATAAAAAAAGTTATAGCGAAAATGCCACGATGACCGGTTTGGAGCAGCGAAACCCTAGAATCTCAAAGCTCTGATACCAAATGTTGTGAAACCAGCTCCAAAAAGAGAAGAAAAGAGATATCAATGCCTTAGAAATAATCCACTTTGAGGGGGAAACCTCCAATACATTACATGAATGAACAATTCTTGGATGATTCAAATTACAAAACCTCCTTTCTATATATAGGAGTCCATGGGGCCACAATGTAATCCTGGTGAGGCCACAATGTAATCCTAGCTGACCTAACAATAATAATTTAAGGGCACAATAATAACAATATGGGGGTTACAAGGATATATAAATAACAATAAGGGGGTTACACTAACAACAATAAGGTACTATACTAGTAATATAGGGACCTAACATTAACATATTAAAATGCCAACCAAGTTAGGGACTTCCACATACCACCTCGCCATATATTGGGCTGAACCAAATCTCTCTTTCAACCAATCACCCTCATGCCATATTCCAAACATGAATGTGGGATCATACGAGTTAAACCAAAACAAAACCAACTAGCATTTCTAGAGGCCAAACCACCTCAACCCTCAACCATAGTGATCTCACCTATACTCTCTAGAAATCACTAGCATCAATCAGATCGGTCTCTACCCAAGCTATCTAGGGCTCCAAGAACTAGTAACTCAACTCACAATTCAATCCAGCGCTCTAGAGCATTTGTTTCACCCGTGACTCTTGGGAATAGTAACTCAAACCAAAAGGCTCCTCAAATTTTGTCCCAACCTACAAGTTTAAGGATCTAGTAACTCAACCCAAGTTGTTCCAGGACTTCCAAAGAGTTTGTTCCAAGCCACAACCATAGGAAACCCGAGAACCAATAAAAAAAACAACTGGGAAACCCACAACACCATGGATATCCACGAAATGTAAAGGCAAGGCTGAAACCACTACCAATCCAGGAAAATATCCATGCCAATGACAACACATAACCAAAGAATCACATGCACATACCATGCATGAAAAAATTAGCAAGGAAATCATACATGCAACTTGTTACCTACAAAGAAATCCAGCTGTAGCCATTGATCCAACAATCTCCTTGCGCTTCCTTACTTTCCTTTGATTTCTTTCTCCAATACAAGTGAATGCTAGAGTGCTCCATGCATGCTCCAAGAATGCTCTAAGTGTGCAAGAGTACGAGAGAATGAAAGAAGAGCCAAAATTGAACTGAAAAAATCTCAAACTACCAAAATTTGTGAACTGATTCTTTGAGACATTATCATTGATGCCTTTATTTTCTTCATTTTCTTTCATTTTCCATTTAATTTCCCTTGCATGCAAATGTGTGTCTCTTCACCTTCCTTTTATCCTATTTTTCTTTATTTTCATAATTAAATGTCATTTATTTCATCTTTGCATTTTCCAATGCCTTTGTCAATTTCCATAGCCATTATTAATCCACAAGTGATGCCCACTAAAGTTTTTTTCTCAACATTCAACTTGGAATATGTGTCCCATAACCTTGGTATTATTTTATTTACATGGAAAATCAACGAGGGGCGGTTACATCCTCCTTAACTGTTGTAATCGCTCTGTTAAGGCCATCCATAACCAGAATAAAAAAGTAGTGCAGAGAGTGTGTAGACTTGGCGAAGTCCCCTGGAGATCCTGAAAAATTCTGAATGTATCCCATTTATCATAACAAGGTTGATCGTTGATACACAAGTCATGATCCAATTGATATGCTTGTATGGGAATATGATCTTGTGAAGGATCAACCTGAGAAATTCCCAGTAAACCCTATCATATGCTTTGATGAGGTCAACCTTCATCAGACAAGTTTTCAAATTACAAACTTTAATAGAGTGGATGCACTCTTGTGTAATCCCCATAACATCCAGAAAATTTTGTTTTGCAAGGAAACCAAATTGTTCGAGATTAATGTGCCCAAACATAATCTGCTTTATTCGATTAGCGATGAGTTTAGAAATCATTTTATATGTCATCCTTGATTCTATACCATCCAATTTGTATAAATTATGTGTGTTATAATACTCACATGTTGAATAAACAATATAAATGAGTAATACACTTATTATATTGTTTTTATTTATGGTCAAAACGCTTTGACTCTTAATTTATTTGCAAATTTTTAAAATATATTTTTAAAGTTCATTAAATTTATTGTAAAATTAAATATTAAATTTATTTTTTTGGAAATTAAAAATTATTTTTTGAATTTTTAAAATTTGATTTTTTCATTTTTAATTGGTGAATGTACCCAAATACACTAATTTTATGTGGTTTTAAATCAAATTTTCAAAAATAAAAATTATTTAAAAACAAAATAAAAAATCAATTATCCAATAAAAAATCAAGTGTCAAAAAATCAATTATCCAATAAAAAATTTAAATATCTCAATTTGACACATGCATGAATCTACTGCCATTATTTATTTATTATTATAGAAAAACATCGCCCACATCACATATTATCATCAATAAATCATGTAATATCTTACTAATAAAAATAACAACAATGCACATTTATGTTTAACAAAGCCTAAAACATTTCAAACTCATGCGAGTAAAGAAAAATAGTGCACTCAACACATGGTTCAACATTATAACATAGTTTTGCAAGATGAATTAGACTTACATGTTACACTCATCATAAATCTCATAACAAAATAACACAACAAATTGGCTCAATGATTAATACAACCAGAAAAATGATGTGGATATTTAATGATTAAACACTAACGTGCATAAATAATAACAGAATAAATAAAATGTTGAGGAAACTTTGACGGTCAAACGTGCATTATTTTCTTACCATGTATCTTTGTCTTGTTCACAATGGAGATGTGGAAGAAAATGCGTCATTTGCAAAATTCTTTCAATGATATTAGTATGTCTTCTCCAAATAAAATGATACTTTTTAGAGGTTGTTTGGGTTGATGTGCGGTGTTATTGATATAAGTTGATTACCAATAATGGATTTTTATTTTTTTTCACTATTTTCCTATTGAAGTTTATATATATTTCTAATATATTATTTTTTTATTATGTATATATTCTTTTATTATTTGGTATTGGATTTTTTAAAATTTTAATTTAATTATTAATGTATATTAGGTGAATGGTAGGAATTTAACTTTTATAAAATATTTTATAATAATTTTAACAATAATTACAAGTCAAATATTGAAATTTATGAAAATTAATTATGCTCAGTTATCATTTTTTTTGAGCATGTGATATGAGTGAATCATGGTATTATAACAAAGTTTATTTACAAAATAAATTAAATAGCTAAGAATCTTGCAACTTGTTTTTAAAATATATATTGATTCTTTTTATAATGGCTTTTTTTCACCGAAATTCACCAAAATCCGACAATATAATTTCAAGATTTTTTGTTGTTTAAAATAAAATCTTGAATGTATAAATGGATTGAGTGCCCTGAAAAACCACCAGGGCATTCGAATTATGCGGATTAAATAATTTAAACTCAAGTTTTTAAAAATATTTGTTGGATTTTGATTAAAATTAACCAGAAAAATGGTCGTGAAAAAAGTCATTTCGTCTATAAATTAGTGATGCAGGTGCATCTAACCTAGGTGAATTAGTTTGTAAAGTTAGGATTTAATAATTAATGTATTTTTCATGTAGTTTTTAGGAGAGAATGAGGATTATTGTAAAATAGGAGAAGATTCTGAAAGGATTGTGGAATGTTTGAGAGATTTAAGAAATAATTAGCTCTTATCTAAGGATACAAGATCGAATGAAATATTTTAGAGATTAGATGAGAAATGTTAAGAATTAAGAGAAATATTTTGAGAGTTATCTTAGGATTTAGAACCTCCTTGGATTCTAATCTATTTATATAAACCTAAGTGAGCCCATGAAACATGGAAGAGGCAAAAGTGTGTGAGTGAGTATGAAGATTGAAATGCCAAGCATGAGACCATGAGTTTATCATGTATTTTTTTTTTTTTTTTTTTTAATTATGCCGAGTTTATGTGCATACCTATTGTATGAATTTTCAGTGTTATATGTGGTGTGTTAATGATCAATGTGCAGATCTATAGTTAGCGTACCTGCGTCAAATTTTTGGTATCAAAGCAGGGTTGAAGTTTTCCCAAAAAAACCAGTCATGTTTGAAATGTTGGAACGTCCTTGAATGATAGATTCTCTCTTATTATCAAATTTTGAATTTGTACAGTGTTGAGTCTCTTTATTTCCTATTGCATACTCATGTGAACTATGTGGTTGTATGGTTATATTGGAAAATGAATTCTGAGTAATTGTAGTCTCCCATGCCAGTCTGCGGACTAGGAGGAGCTGATCATTCAGTAATGCAACCCTTCGTATTTAGCATAGAGTATATCGAAACTGAATTTATGTCCAGAACCTGCGTGCAGTTTTGATCCAGCAAGCATAATTTTAATTATGTTGTAGCCTTGAAGATGGTGCCCAATTGTTTCGGTATTTAGATCGCCATGTGAAAGTATTTGCGCACTGCCTCAACAATTTTTAGGTGGTGTTAGTGGCAGGCTATTTGGTGTTGCGTCGAATGTTCTTATATACAACAACTGTTGGCGCCGGATTACAAGTGATCGCACATGATTTCTCAGTAGTGGATCACTTCAAATAAATGCCGAGACTCTAGTTTTTTTAATAGTTTTCCAAAGGGTGTTAGCAGCGGCCTGCTTGGTGGCAAGGTTTTTCGACATTTTGTAAAAAAATTCTCCATGTTTTTATAGGAGCTGTATGATATTAATCCAAGTAATTAAATCTAGAAATAACATACCTCTATCTGCATCATACACATTAAGGGAAATTAGAGTATTCCCCGACAATTTTTGGAATATGCACTGAGAAAAAGTGCGTGAAGACACCCGAGAAAGAAAACCGAGTCATTACTATTATTAATAAAAGAGGCTACCATTGGAGGAGAATAGCGCTGGCCATCAGGAATTAGTTTCTTGGATTGTTGAGTGGTATCTGCGTGGTGCCTATTCTCTATTGCAGATTGTGATGGTCCATTTCGATGCAAAATTGTTTGCCGGAGATCACTTTGTGGCGGTCATCGCTCAAGGAGTCATGTCAGGAGAAGGCGAGATCTATAACATCTGGTAATTGAATTGAGTTATTACTATTCTGTGTATGACTTGTCATCAATTTCCCATAAAATAAATCAGTTGCGTGTTGAAAGAAACCAGAGTATACATCACATGCAGGTTTAATTATTGAGAAAATAAGAGCTGTAAGGCGTGTTGCTATGCTGAGTAATAGAGTTGTGTGGATTTATTGTTGTGTGGGGTAGTTCTATAAGATTTTGAGATACAAAGATATAGATTTGCAAAAAATGAACAAAATTGCAAGAGAAGGAATGAGTGAGCAAGAATAGATAAAAGAATGAAATTAATTCTGCAATATTAGTTTTGGAATCAATACATAAAAACAACTAAGTTAAGCATAGTTGTACATGCAATAACTATGGATAGTTAAAACTAACTGAAGCTAAGTGTGCTTTATGTTCTGATAATGTGCACATGCACCACATGCAAATAGTAAGTTAACTAAGCCAAGTGCACATCGCATGCAAGCAATAAGTTAACTAACTAAGCCAAGTGCACATCACATGCAATATCTAGATTTGAACTAACGCTAATCTAAGTGCATGTACACCAACACCCCCCCTTAAGCATAACTTAGGTGAGTGTGATGCAAAATGAATGAGTCCCGACAACACAACCATTTTAGGTACCGATATACAATGCATAAAAATGATGAAAGAGGGAAAACCCAGTGGGAAGAAAACCCCCCCTCAAAATATAATGCAAAAGTAGAGAAAAGACAATTGTTAGGAAATTGTGTCCTTCACCCCGAGACGATTTCGCAGGAATTGAAACTTCTGCTCAGTGAAAGTCTTAGTGAAGATATCAGCAGTCTTCTCGGAACTAGGACAATACTGAAGATCGATGATTCCATCATGAATGAGTTCTCTAATGAAGTGCATGTGGATCTCGATGTGTTTGGTTCACTGCCGCTGCACTAGATCTCTACAAAACTTTAACGTACTTTTATTATCGCACTAGATGAAAATTGGACGATGGACACTGATCCCAAGCTCAGATAGGAAATGTTGTAGCCAAATGGCCTAAATAGTGGCATTGACTGCTCCTCTATACTCGGCCTCTGCTGATGATAAAGCAATGACAACCTACTTCTTGCTTGACAAACAAATTGGGCCGGATCCCAAACTAAGTACATAACCAGAGGTGGACTTGCGATCAATGTTGTCGCCAACCCAATCTAAATCTGTGAACCCAATGAGATTCAAAGAACAATTGGCTACATAATGAATCCCATATATGATTGTCCCCTGGACATATTGAAGGATGCACTTTGCAACGTTCCAGTGTAACTCATGTGGCTCCTGCATGTATCTGGAAACTGCTCCTACGACATATGAGATATCAGGAAGGGAGTGAGTGAGATAAAGAAGACTTCCCACAAGCTGACGGTACAATGTGCAATCAACTAATGATGTGTCTTTGCCATTCTCAAGCTTTATCCCTGATAAGAAAGGTGTGGCTGTTGGCTTGCAGTCACTCATGTGAAATCATGCCAAAAGATCTCTAGCATACTTTGGTTGAGAAATGGTAATCCTAGAATCACTCTGATTAATCTCTAGTCCAAGGAAGAAATTTAGAAAGCTCATGTTTGTCATAGAAAACCTCTTATGCAATGCAGTTTTAATCTTAGTAATGATAGAAGTTGAACTACTTGTTATCAAAAGATCATCTACCTAGAGTACTATGATCAATAAGGAGTCAATTTTCTTCAAAAAATAAACATTGGAATTACTTTTGCAGCGTAAAAAATTTTGAGATAACAAATAAAAATCCATCTTTGCATACCATGCTCTAGGTGCCTTCTTGAGGCCATAGAGAGACTTCTTTAGTTTGCATACCAGAGATGAATTGTGCATGTATCCCTGTGGCTGCTCCATGTAGATTTCCTCCTCGAGATCACCGTGAAGAAATGCATTCTTCACATCCATATGATGCACCTCCTATCCTCTTGCTGCTGCAATGGAGAGAGCTAGCAAAATGGAATCAATTTTTTCCACTGGAGCAAAAGTCTCATCATAGTCAACACCATGTACTTGCTGAAAACATTTTGCTACCAACTGTGCCTTATATCGACTAACTTGGCAATTTGCTGCTTTCTTGGTCCGATAAACCCACTTGCACCTCACAAGTTTACGATTGGAAGGTAGCGGAACCAAATCCCAAGTCCGGTTCTCAATGAGAGAGTTATATTCCTCATCCATTGCGGCTTCCCATTCAGGATGCCCAGTTGCTTCTACATAAGTTTGTGGATCAGATGCATGCATCATATAAGCATGCATGGGCATGCATGGCTCCATAACTAAGAGTGCTTACAGATCTTCCTCAAACAGAGGTATAGAGGCAAGATCATCAAGGATATTTCTCATGTTGCGCCATTTTTGTGTTGAAGGTGGTCAAGAATCTTCCGAACTACATGCAGAAGTATGATCTTGATGTTCAACAATTGGTGGTCCAACAGGAGTCACAGGAAAAGACTCATCTTTATCAAAATTTTGATCTGAAGTTTCATCTACATACTCATTAATGAGTGGTTATGGAAACTTGGTAACAAGTTCATTCGCTGGTGCATGCAAAATATCTTCGTCAAACTTTACACTCCTTTCAATAAAGAGCTCTTTAGTGTTGATATCAAGAAATATGTACCCTTTGAATTCATCAGAATATCCAACAAAGATGCATGTTTTACTTTGAGGCTCCAAAGCCTTTCTCTTCTCTGTAGGAATACAGGCCCATGCTCAAGATCCAAAAATGCGGAAATGACCGAATTCAGGTTGCATGCCAGTCCAAGCCTCAAAAGGTTTTTTTCCAGTAACAAATTTATGAGGAGATCTGTTCTAGATGTATAAGGCACAATTGATAGCTTCAACCCACAATTTCGACGAAAGAGATCTTGCATGCAACATGCAATTGGCCATCTCTTTCAAAGATCGATTCTTCCTTTCAGCCACGCCATTTTGCTGTGGAGTGTAAGGAACTGTATGCTGCAACTGTATGCTTGCTTCATTACAAAGGTTCTTGATATATTTGTTGACATATTCCGTCCCATTATCTGTGCGGAGTATCTTGATGTGTTTTCCAGACTGATTTTCCGCATGCGCTTTGAAAATCTTTAGATGTTGAAAAACTTCACACTTGAGTTTCAAGAAGTAAACCCAAGTGAATCTCATGTAATCATCTATAAATGACAACACACATCTTGCTTTGCTCATTGAAAGCACTGGAAATGGACCCATGAGATCACTGTGTACAATTTCCAAAGGTGAAGAGGCTCTCCATGCATGCCCCTTCTCAAATTTGTCTTATGGATGCTTTCCAAGAGCACATCCATTACAAACACCATTTGAAAATTCAATGGTTGGCGATCCTTTGACCATCCCTTGCTTGCTAAGCTGTTGCATATATATGAAATTCAAGTGCCCAAATCTCTCATGCTAAATCCTACTTTCTTCATTTGCATGCGTAAGTAGAAAAATGGAATCTGATTGAGGAAAAAAATCAAAAAATGTATACATATGAGATTGATCATTTACCTTGCAAGATGCAATCTTCAAGTTGGTTTTCATGTCATAAATGCTCACGGAATCTGGGGTAAATTCCACTTTCCTTCCGCTACCTGTGTATGTCATCTGATACACTGAGAGAAGATTCACAGAAAGCCTTGGAATATGCAAGACATTCTCAAAACTTCCATCTTCGAATTGCACTCTTCCTTGTCCAGTTGCTCCAACTGAAGAATTATCCCCCGTGAGAATAGGAGGTCTTGAGTATGCATGTAGAGAAGAAAAGGATTCCTTTGAAGAAGCCATATGATGTGAAGCTCCTGAATCGATGATCCATTCTTGCGGTGCAGAATGAAGAGAAATCAAAGCATGCCCATTATCTCTTGGATCTGGTGTTTTTTCTCCAGACTTTTTCTTGGCATTCTCAAGAATGTGGTCTCCAAGATTGTGTTGCTGGAGTGTCTGCGCCATAAGATTTATAGTCTTATTCATGCATGAAGATTCATGGTGAAAACCATAGTGGCAATAATTGCACATTGATTGCCCTTTCGTTCCTTTCCTTTCCTTTGAGCTGGATGATCCATCAGGGGGTTTGGGATTTCCTCCCTTTCTTGGATCAGGATCCTTCTTCCCTTTTCCTTTCTGATGGTCTTTGGAATTTGCCTTTCCTTTTGCATGCACAGTAAGTGAATGCACTTTGAAATTTTTAAGTGTGCCCATTTTGATGAGCTTATCTTGCTCATGCATCAAAGACTGAATAAAATAATCTAATGAGGGCATCTTCCAAGCTGCACCGATTACAGATCTTACTGTGTGGAATGTAGAGACGAATACTGCATACTTTGGACCAAGTTTTGATAAAATGGAAAGAATCAACTTATTTTCTTGCTTGGATTTGTCAATCCCGCATCCTTTCAGCTGAAGCAACAAGGCTTTATATCTTGTGAAAAAATCTTGAGTGTTCTCAAAATTTCTCGAATCTAATGAGTTTAACTCATTTTCGAGAATGTGACCTTGCATTTCATCCTGTTTTCCAAACAATCCTTCTAAAGTTTTCCATACTTCATTTGGAGTTGAACATGATTCAACATGAAATAGAAATTCTGGAGAGATAGATAAACATAGGATGCCGAAGGCCTCGTCTATGTGATTGAAATATCGTGTTTTCTCCACTGTCGATGTTGGTTCAACTTCTGTTTCCACGGTTATTTGAAATAAGCCTCTACTTTTGAGATGAAGTAGATTCTTTGGCTTCCATTCGAAGTAATTATATGGAGTAAGAATTTCTGATTGTGGAAACTCCAATTTAGACTCCATTCTTTGTTGTTCATTCTATCTTTTGAACCTACAAATAAAAATTGCTTGTGCATTTATTACAAATCCATGCACTCCGATACTATGTAAGATTTTGAGATACAAAGATCTAGATTTGCAAAACAATGAACAAAATTGCAAGAGAAGGAAGGAGTGAGCAAGAATAGAGAAAATAATGAAATTAATTCTGCAATATTAGTTTTGGAATCAATACATAAAAACAACTAAGTTAAGCTTAGTTGTACATGCAATAACTATGGATGGTTAAAGCTAACTGAAGCTAAGTGTGCTTTATGTTCAACTCTAGATATTGCATGTGATGTGCACTTGCATGTACACCAATAGTTTCTTTGTGATAATTGGTCCTTGTTTTTATTTCCCTAGTTTCCATAAAAGTTCTGGGAGTAGATAGAACTGAAGGGCTGCGAGCAATAGAAAGACTCTGATGTGCCGAGTTGCCTAAACAGGGTTGAGAAATCCCTAATCATTGAAAAACTGTTAAAGTGGAGACTTTGAAACATGTGATGACTTCAGATCTGTGTGAAATTGAAAACTAGGTCTTGCATTTTTGCGTCTTGGAGAACGAAGGACATGCAACTTTGAAAGGTTTCAAGTTTGAAATTTTAAGATTTTTATATTAAATCATTTTACGTGGATGGCTGGCCACTAGAAATTTTTTATTTTAAGTCATGCATTAAAAAAAAATTGTATTTGGATTAAACTAGATGAAGAATTTGTTCTGAGTGGGTTTATTAAATAAAAAGGTTAATATATTTGGGGAGAGATAATGGGTGGATTACATTATTTTAAAGTGTCAATTCAGTTTTGAGTGAATACATAAAGTTTATGGAATGGATTAATAAGGGAATGTATAAAGATATTTTGAGTGAATATGTTTATTATAATAGTTTTAGAAGCTTGAAAAGTCGATAGAAAGTGGGTGTCAAAGGTTAACTATATTGAAGAAGTCAACTTGAGTTAGAGTAAAAAAATCCAATATTGTAATTATTGTAATGTTGATAAATTTTGTCGAAGGTCATAATCATGAAAGCCAAGGGAGGTTATGAGTAAACAAAGTTACTTTCCTTTTATAAGTTGAGTTGAAGTGAGAGAAGTCTCTAAATGTAAAAATTCAAGTCAAGATTTTTAATGAAAAATTGATGTTAAATTACAATTCTGGAGTCAAGTCAAAAGTTTGAATGTAATTGGGTGCATGATAGCAGAGCCCGACACCCAAAAGTATGGTCAAAGTATTGTAAGGATAGTTTGAAGAAATATCGCAGTTGTTGTTTGCAACAAGGGGGAGCAAGGAGTGCTAAAAAATAAGGTTCAAGTAAAGTGAACCATTGGCCAAGTTTGGAGGAAACAACTTGGTAAAGTGATTTAGTTGTAGGCTAGAGTGAAAAAGGTGAAGTTCACAACAAAAGATGAAGATGGATCGAGAGAAAAGTCACAGGAATGCCATAGCAGTTGGCATTGGTAATGAAGTGACGAAGTTTTTTGAATTAAAAGCACGACTGAACGTGTTTTTAGAGCTATTACAAAGAAAAATACATAGATGGGTAATAAAGAGAACAATTAAATGGACAATTAAACAGTTGTTGGAAAGAAGACTGAAGCACAAACTAAAAGTTTTAGAAGATGAGAAACTCCAGACAAAATTATACATTTGTGAACCTGAGAAAGGACCATTGCTTGGTGGTGGTGATGATGATGAATTGGACATGGGTTTGATCCCCACAGACGATGCTACAGATTGTTCAGAAGATGAGCATGAAGACTTGAAGACAAATTCGTTTGCCAAACCTTATGTTTTTAAATCTAACAATTGGTGTATGAATGTAGGTTATGTTGTTGATATTAACTTTATGTGCTGTAATGATGAAGAAATGAAGACTAAGGATGCTAAAGATGGACAATTAAAAGAAGTTTATAATGATCATCAAATAAATGGGTCAAATGTCAATATAGGAGGTATTGCAACAGAACCAAAGTTCCTAGAAGAATGGTTGGACAATTTGAAGCTAGAGGAGACTATGGTGGATTACAACAAACCTTCAAATAAAAAAATATGGCACAGTGGAAGCATAAAGATGGACAAAAAAATTCAACAAAGAAACAATAATGCACACGAGCTAGAAGACAAGTTAGATATCGAAATGGAAGATATAAAGAAGCTAATGTTGGAAGAATCTCAGAATATGTTCAATGAACAAATAAAAAGGAATGATGATAACATATTACTAATAACTGAGGAAGTTTACACCAACAAAGTGGAAGGACAACTACAACATAAAGTTTGGAAGCTTGGAAGACAAAAAAGGACAACCCCAGAATATCAACAACATGACAGAGCAACTGATTTACTGCAAGTAAAAATTTGAGATCCAGGAGGATTTTTATCATGGTTGATGGTCAAGAGACCATTAATTTCTTTTACTTGGGGAGTCTTATGCAGGTGCATCTAATTTAGGTCAATTTTTTAATATATAAGTTAGTTTGTAAAGTTAGAATTTAATAATTAATGTATTTTTCCTACTGTTTTTAGGAGAGAATGAGGATTATTGTAAAATATGAGAAGACTCGAGAGGATTGTGGAAGGTTTGAGATATTTAAGAGATAGTTAGCTCTTATCTAGGGATAAGAGATTGAATGAGATGTTTTAGAGATTATATAAGATATGTTAGGGATTAAGAGAGATATTTTGAGGGATCTAGAACCTCCTTGAGTTCTAATCCATTTGTATAAATTAAGGTGAGCCCATAAGACATGAAAGATGTAGAAGTGTGTGAGTGAATGTGAAGATTGAAAGGCCAAGCATAAGGCCATGAGTTTCTCTTGCAATTATTTTGTTTTATTAATTAATTATGCTAAATTTATATGCATACCTACTGTATGAATTTTCAATGTTATGTGTAGTGTATTATGATTAATGTGTAAATATATAATTAACATATCTGAATTAATTAAAATATACATTTTATATTTATTATTAATAATAATTTAAAATAAATAGTTATTTAGTTTTTTTTTATCATTAAAATTTGTTACAAATGTGAACGAAATATAACAACTATCTTCTACATTTAAAAGATCATGCTTACATTTATAGTTTGTACCTTTAACAAAACACTTTGTATTGTACAATTAAAGGATCATGCTTACATTTATAGTTTGTAGCTGTAACAAAACACATTGTAGGTATTCGTACTAACAAGTACTCCAAAAACTATTAAAAATGTTTTCAAGTGCATTAATGTATTCTCACATTTACTATTCACATTAACCCAATTTCCATCAAAATTTTAATATACAACATTTTCACCTCTCTCCACTTTATGACCACATTTTTTTATTTCTTTAAAAAAATACTAATTAATAATATTTATATAAATTATTAAAAAATCAATATTTTATACTATTATAAATTGAATTCTTTATATTTATGGTAAATATGATGTGATGACATATTGTAATATATAACAAATTATTGTAATATTTATATTTATATTATTTCAAAATTTTAATTTTAAAAATTATTAAATATATATAATAAAAAATTTAGAAATAAATGTTAATATTGATTTGAAAATTAATTTATGATAATTGTAATTTAATCTCTTTTTTCACTGTAAAGTCTTGAAGATTCAATTATTAATACATCTATTTCAGTTTAATCTTAAATAATCATTTAATACAATTTTAGTGAGATAAATGATCATTATTTAGATAATCCCATAAGTTAAAGATGGAATAAAATGTGCACAAACACATTTCAATAAATTCTTATCTTTTGTAAGAAACGATGTAGTTGGGACTAATGTTTCATCCAAAATTACCTATGCACCAATCTTTATTTTGCTCTAAGGTTATCTTGTCCATTAATTACTTTCTTTCATCGTATTCAAATGTGTTTCATTATTAGATTTATGAATTTGTTCATTTAATGCAACAATAGTGAGACTAATGATCATTATTTAGATAATCCCATAAGCTAAAGATGGAATAAAATGAACACAAACACATTCCAATAAACTCTTAACTTTTGTAAGAAATGATGATGTTGGGGCTAATGTTTCATCCAAAATTAGCTATACAACTATCTAAATTTTGCTCCAAGGTTATCAAGTCCATTAATTACTTCCCTGACTTCCCTTCATTGTATTTAAATGTGTTTCATTATTAGATTTATGAATTTGGTCAAGCATTAAATAATTGATTTCAATTATTTTTTTCATAAGAGACAAGTACTAAGCAGTGACGCTACATATTACACTTGTAAAATTTAGATTTTATCAAATTTCTATTATATTAACTATTATTTTTATAAATAGAATGTGTTTTTAATATTAAATTTAAAAATAAATTAAAATATCAAACAAAATAATTTTCTTTAAATTATATTTCAAAATAATATCTCAAACCCTATATCACTTCTTACCTATAGAACAATTTTTTGTGGTTCTTATTTTTTATAGAGGAACAAAAAATTGTCATACATAAATATACATATTTTACCTCCCAACCCCACCCATATAAGTAATTTTAACGTATGCATTAAAATTTTATTATTTATCCACCATTATTTTCCTTGATGGGGGTGTCGTTAAGGGTCAAACAAGGCAGGTAACATGATTGACATGCTTAACATCCAAATGGTGAATGGGATGGAAAAACTTGATTTGAGAGCCACGCTTGCCACCTATTCCGGTCCCATCCATATGTGGCTTCCTCACCGTCCTCACCATCAGGATCACCTACCCTCGTCATGTCATTTTAAATGTGGGTGAATGGTAGAAAATGTGTTTCAGTACACCATTCCTTTTGTTAATCGACTTTGTCCCTCACAGACTGTTATGGCTTGCCTCTCTCATGGAGGATTGGTTACGGGAGGAAGTGACCCTGACACACATAAGGCACAACTCATTCATGAACACATAATTTTGGATTTTAATAAGCCTGTTAAAGTGTGTCCCATGTTATACACTTGTCCCTCAATGATTTTCGTACATTTTGGTATTCTCTCCCATCCGCTCAATCCTTTCACATCTTCGATCCATTATAAATTATGAGAAATGTCTCAAGGTGGCGACTTCTTTATGTTGTTCGTTTGAATGAGGAATGGTTCAAACCATCGCATTGCTCCTCGATATCGAGGTTGGAATGTCTAGTTTATAAGGAAGGTTTGTCTCTATATTGCTTTGCACCAGAATTTGGTTATTGTTTATCATCTTTCAACTTAGTTGTGGTATATCAGCTCTGTAGTTTTTCTAGTCTTCGCAGGAGTTAATGTTATTAGTGTTGTTTCTCCACAACACAGGGACATGCCCCTCCTTTTAATTGGTCATTGTGTTTCCCACCTCGTCACCCCAAATCTCAACCTCTATGGGAATTTTGTTTTCTTGTCTTGTACTGCTCTGTGGAGTGTGGTATCTTGGTACTTTCTCTACTTGGTTTTAATATTGTAAAGGGTCAGGTTATTGTTAAAGCTACCTTAAGTTTTCTCAGCTCATTTTATTCTTATCTTTCATGAAAACTGATTTTTTGGGATGTAGGGGTGGCAAGTCGACTCGAGATCCATCATTCTGTGTTGTATCCTCCACCGAAACAAAGTTCTTTCTTACTTTTCATGGTCGAAGATGTATTCATTATCCTCAGGGTCGCGAATATAGTAATGATCTCTATCCATTGTTGTCTCTTGTCAGTATCTCTATATTTCACTCATTATCATAGGTCGTGTCTATACATGGACCCCAGGCAACATATGTCGAACCGTCATGGTGGCACATTAGGGTCATCCTCGTCTTGTGGTCGACATATCCTTGGCTAGGATTGAGTGGCTAATCACTTCGATTCAGTTCCCTCTGAAGTGAGGAAGGAAATTATTCATCTAGAGGTAAAGGAGTTTGGGGACCGTTTATATTTCTCAGACTCTGAGATTAGTGAAAACTGGCTCAGGTGGATTCCTGACCTAGGGAAATTTAGAAAGAGGAGGATCCACTTCCTTCATTCCTTACCTATGCATTGCCAGCTAGAAACATTGCTCCATATGATCATTCAAGATTAAAAAGTCGAAAATTGTTAAAATTCAATAAGAAAATTCACACACACTAGTGTAGGATCTCAGGTCACACATGAGTGAGGGATTCTAGTGACACATTAGTGAGAAGGTGTGCAAACAATTTTTAAAGTAAATTGGAAAATTAATTGTAATCTTATCTCATAACAACTTGTAATAGTTAACTAAGTGTGATAGACTTAGTTAGATCAAGAATTTCATGTTTAGGGTCAAAGGATAGGCATGTAGAGTGATTCTATTATTAACATGGTCCAGTTGCAGTTGTAGCACTAGTGTGGTGTGTGCGTGATCAATTAACTCACATTAACTGAGTTAAAATCAATTTAACTAGTTCTAATTGATTTATGAGCTAATGGAAGATAAAGTGAATTAAAATAGATTTAATTTACAACCAGTGATCTACAAAGTAACTCACAATTCACTATTAATAGTTGCATGCATGTCAATTATGATGGAGACCCAGTTGAGACAAAGGTTCAAGGCAAGTAAACTATCAATTGTATTTTTAGCAAACTGCCCAGGTGCAGTTATAAAACCATAGGAAGCCCATGATGGACTGTGCAATCAAGGAAGGATGAATTTCCTATTTAATAGAGGTTTATTTCTCTAGGGATTGCGTGAACAAGGAAGGCTGAGGGTAGGCAGGAAATTGGCTATGTGTTTTTCCAATTTTGTCTAGATTAGTGTGAAGCAATTGGTAGTGTGTATGAGGTTGTGGTGAGCACACATGCATTGTATTGTTTCATGATTCCTTGGTTGATTATATAATAAATATGGAGGGGTTTTGAGCAGTTGATTTCCCCAGGAAAATCTTGTGTTGTGCAATTGATTTACTTCTTTCTTTTACTTGCATGTGATTGAGCAATCATGATTTATATTCCACAAATATTGTAAAAGGATCTAGTATCTTTTTTCAGTACATTGCATGGATCAGATTGAATCCATTGGTGTAATTTATACATGGTATTAGAGTTGTGTTAAAGATTTTCTACATGGTATCAGAGCTTCAGGAATCATAACAGTGGAGAATAAATTGAGTTTGTGTTGATCAATATTCAAATTTGCAGATACTTTCTTTGGATCTAAAAGTGGATCAAGATGTCTTTTAATGGATTGAGACTTGAATATGCACTCGAGGGAAATTGGAATTATATTGCATGGAAGGATAGGATGGAGGGTGTGTTGGAGGAAAATGGGTTGAAGGAATTCATAGATAACGATATTCCAAGCCTGCAACAACAGATGCCCAACTTCTTGATGCATGGAAGAAGAAGGTAGCAAAGGCGAGGAGGATCTTATTGGGGGGAGTTCGAGATCATATTGTATCAAGTCTCCATGGAAAGGCAACTCCATATGATATGTGGAAGGCCTTGACAAAGCTATTTCAAAGTAGCAGTGACCACAAAAAATTGGCACTCAAGGACAAGCTAAGGAAAATCAAAATGGAGAAGGGTGACACAATCCATAAATACTTGACCAAGTTCACTAAATGTTGAGATGAGGTTGGAAGTGTTGGGATTACTATAGCTTATGATGAATTGGTGAGCTTAGCACTTCTAGGCCTTCCCAAGAGCTGACATAGTTACCAGGATTGTGTGAATGAGAGGGAGAAGTTACCAGATTGGGAGTGACTATGGTCAGATTTGGTACAAGAAGAGTTTTAGCGGAATACCAGGGATGGATCCTCGTCCAAGAATAATTATGAGGAAAATTGTACCTTGGATGGTAAGGAAAAGAAGGGGAAGGGGCATAAGTCCTATTCCAAATCTTGGAGAGGCAAAGAAGGCAAGAAGCGTGACATGTAAAAGGTGAAATGTTTTGGTCATGATCATGGACACTATGCCTCAAATTGTGCAAAAAAGAAGAAGATCAACAAGAAGGCTTTGGTAGTTGCATCAGGTGAACCTTTGGCCTCACAATTTGAGTTGGAATTCTCTCTCATTGCATGCATGGTGTCAAATGTGATTGGATCTATGTGGTACTTGGATAGTGGAGCATATTTCCACATGACGAGAAAAAAATACGCTTTAGTAGCTTGGAGGAGAAGGATATTCAAATGCACATCGAGATAGGTGATGACGAGAGGTATAATGCTACCAGAATTGGTATAGTTACTTTCCAGAGACAGTTAGGTAAACCTTTCATATTAAAATATGTCATGCATGTACCAATATTGAAAAATAATTTAGTTTCAGTTGCTATTTTGGAGGATCTTGGATATGATGTGGTTTTAAGTGAAGGAAAGGTGTTCCTTCTTCACAAAGCCACAACACAGGTAAAGAAGATTGGGGTTCATGTGAAGAAAATCTACAAACTTGATGTAGACGGTTGCGTGAGATTGAGAAGTAAAGCAAGGGAGGTGGTGAGTCGGGATACAAGTGAGTTATGACACAGGAGATTGGGCCATTTACACCACAGTGCTTTGAGGATGAAGCAACGGATTTCTACAGGGCTTCCAAAGGGTACTCTTGCGCAGATAGACACATGCAAGGGATGTACCATGGGGAAGTATACTAAAGCCACTTTTCATGAGAAGGAGAAACGAGCAACGAAAATCCTTGAGAGATTTCTCTTAGACGTGTGTTGACCATTCTCTACACCTTCCACAACAAAGCACAAGTATTATGTGATTTTTGTTGATGGTTTTTCTAGAAAGTATTGGATCTTCTTTATGCAGAAGAAAGATCAGACATTCTCCAAGTTTTGTGAGTTGAAAGCACTGGTAGAGAAATATACAGGGAAGAAGGTGAAGGCTCTAAGGAGTGAAAATGGTGGTGAGTATATCTCTAATGAATTCAAGAACTTCTGTGCCAAAGAAAGAATTCTGAGAGAATTGATTGTGTTATCACTCAGCAATTTCTCAAGGTTAAAGAAAAAACTCACCGAGGTAACTACAAACCTACTTTTAAGCTTTAGTATCTAGCCTTGAAAATGCTCAGAGAGGGCTCTCTCTATAATATTTAACTTTGTTTTTATATCTGATTTTAGGCTAGTTATTTAGGGAAAATTGGTTTTGAGATTTGGTTTGGTTTGGTGGGAAAAATCACTTAATGAGATGGATAGTGATAGATCTGTTTTTCCATTGGGAAAATGGAGTTAATGTGTCAAGCAGATAGGTCAGGATCAAGGTCTAAAGTCAAATATTTTCAGGGTAAGATAGCAGTGTCACTCAAGATCTTTGAGGCTGATTGGTGAAGTGGTTTAATCAGGATAAAGAGCAATCAAGGATTCTTTGATCCGGATAAGGAATGAAGAGGACAGAGGTCATTCAAAAGAGGGCAATTAAGGGTTCACTACTCTAGAAATCAACAGAAAACATTATAATGAAAACCAATAAATAACAGAGTGCTTTTAACAAATTCTGATATATCACTTCCTGATTTCACATTAAAATTTAGAACACATGTATGTATGAATGGAAAACATAATAAGATTTAACAAATAACAGAAGAAAGTACTTCACTTAAGTGGCCCAACACATGAATCTTGAAACATGATGCTTTATTTATTTGATCCAGCATGCTAACTTGAAACTTGGTACAAAAGCCCTTCAGGTACATAAATATTGACTATAGAAATCTTGAGCAATTTATTCCACTATAATACTTCAAAGAGTGAAGCATTTATACAAAAATGTTTACAAAATACCCTAGAATACTCATAGGAATTTTCTAAGGAAAATAAAATATCTTTTACAAAAATATAGTTACAACTGCTTAACAACTAGCAAGTTGTCGTATTTATCAAATAAAATAGAAATGCTATTTTGAATTAGGTGCAACTGGCTGTTGTGTTGTCTTCAATGCGGGCAAAAGATCTTTTAAATCTGTTTTGAAACTTTATCTTCTCATCTGATACACTTTTATTGATACTATTTAACCATTGATACTCTTTCATCTGCTTGGGGACTGTTTTACTACTGCAAATTTTGTTTTTACTGTGTAAAAACAACAATATGTTTTTCTTCCTTTTTCACTGTAAAACTGTCTTTTACAGTAAATCAGTAAGCTTTTGCCAAAATTCTTCATCAGGTAACTTGATCTTGGTAAGTTTTCTATAATTTTCATTAGCCTCTGTGTTTCTAACAAAGGTTGGTTTGACCACAAAGAGATGTTTTATCTCATGCTACAAATAAAACAAATCTTCAATTCTTTTGTGCAAGAATTTTCCTGTAGGTATTCCTTGCCAATCTGCCTGATTTACCTGTTCTTTGGCAAAATATCTGATCTTCTTGTTTCATTAATTTGTCATTTAAAAACAGAATGTTTGGTAAGCCTTTTTGGCTTAATGTGTCAAAATTTACCATAAATCTAGTTATGGCCAAATCCATGTTTTGGCACTTCTCTTCAAGCTGCTTCATCAAGTTTTTCTTTGTAATAACCTTTCTCACCTCAAGAATTGTTTCAGTTCTATTAGTTATGCCTATCTCATCCAATTCTTTTTTGTTTTTGGTGTTAAGAAACTTGATTATTTCTTGGGCCTCTTCAGGTTTGGCACCGATTTCTTCCTTTGTCTTCACAATTTCCTCTTTTGCTACTTTAAGCAAGTCCTTTTGTTCATAAATTACATGAATGGAAGGCCAAGTATCATTGATTGACTCAATCATCTTGGACCACAACTGATTTTTTATGAAATTCATTGGTTCCTTCAAAGTCAACTCTGCTTCAACTTTCTTCAAATGTTCACTTGCCCTTTTGGCTTTCTGTTCCTCATTTTTAGCATTAATTTGGGCTAATTTCTTGGCATCTACCAAGTTTTTGATTTTTTCTTTCAACCTATTGATTTCATTACTCTGTATAGACATCTCTTCCATAGATTTGATGAGCTTTCTGGCTTCATCTATTTGTTGCACTATTGATGTAGATGATTCTGTAGCTGAAGTAGTGGAAGATGTCACTGGCACAACTGTAGCCAATGGGACTTTTGGTGCCAATTGTTCTGCTAAGGTTGAAGGAATTGATGTAATTACCATGGGGATGACTATGGGAGGAGCATTTTGAGTTTTAGCTGCTTCTTTCTCTTGGACAAGTTTGTCTATTTCTATCTCCATGTCTTTAATCTGTGCTATCATTTGTAGTATGAGACTCATCATCTCATCTTTCTTTTTTTCCTCTTGTAGAATCTCTTTAGTCTATGGATGTTCTGTTGGAGGAAGCTTCAATATTTTCCTAAGTGCTGTTATGTCAACATTTTTTTTCTTTATCATATCTTCTACAACTTTTATATTTTAGGGTCATGCCCTACTTCAATTATCAGTTCTTCTAAAGACTTGATTCTAGTGTCTTTAGCATGAGAAGAGGCCTTTTTAGTTCTAATCTAATCTCTCAAATTGGTTATGGTATTCTGAAGCTTCTGGGCACTCTTTGCCTTTGTAGTCATAGTAGAATAAAGCATTTCAGAGCTCTGTTTATGAAACTCATTTTGATCTAAAGGATGAAAGCTTTCTATTGATATTTCTAAGTCAAATTTCTTATAATCTGCTGCTGTTTGAGGTGCTTTGACTGTAGGTTAGACATTATCAACTTCTTATTTGTATATTCAAAAGCTGAGAGAAGCCTGTTTTGATTTCCTAGAGTTTGCTTCAAATACTGTGAATAAATTTCATTCTTTATCTCCTCATTCTTGGCCTTGATCTGTTTATATTTTTCTTTGATATCAAGGTTTGTATTCTCTGCTTGCTGTGATGAGGATGCCTATAATTTTTGCTACTTTCCAATCATCTGAGTGTCTAAAGTATCATTTTCTTGTTCATTCACAATAACTGTGGCAACATCTGTGTTTTTCTCTGTGTTTTCTTCATCTAGCACTTCAATTGCTTCTTTTTCCTTATCCATTGGATTAAGTTTGGGTTTCTTGTTATATCTGAGCTTGAATCTGGTCGTTGTTATTGTTTCAGCTGTATAATTGCCTTCTTCTCTGACTCTTTTGGTAGTTTTGTGCTTTTGATTTACAGTTTTCAAGGTGTGACTAGTATCACCCTGTTTAACTGTTTCCATCAAGGTATTGTCTAGCCACTCTGTTTGATTAGCAAACTGTTCAATCTCAGGCCTTTTATCATGAATATAAGGGGTTAAATTGCATTTTACCCTCATTTTACTGAGTATTCCATGAGGATCATAATTCCACAAGAAAATTTCTTCAAATTTATATTCCAACAACTATTTTTCTACCTCTGTACCTGCATCCCTGTGATTGCAAATGAAAGGTCCTACCTGGTTCTTTAGCTTGAATTGAGTCTTCTTTTTGGTAGCCAAGAAATTTATAGAGTGTGAATTGAGAATTTGTCTTATGTACTCTAAGGAAACAACTCTCATTGGCAAGTATTTTGGAAATTTATATGGCATAATGTTTGACCCATAGACTCTAATCTCTGTATGATTTTGGTAAAGGTACCAATCTGCAGTTCTGCTCTGTTCTGATAGCTGTAACACTCTCTTTATCTCATTGCTTATTCTTGGCTGTACACTGTTTGTAAGCATGTTTATCATTGGATGAACAAAAAAATATACAAAATCCACATAAGTGAATTCTGTTGATTCTTTTCTGATTAGTGAGGTCCAGAAGATGACTGACAATGGATTACCCTCTACATCCAATTTCTGAAGGTTTATTGGGAATTTTTCTGCTTGGAAGAAAAGGAACATGTGAAAGAAGAAGGATGTATATCTAAAAACTCCTTCAGTGGGAAATTTCACAAGTTGATCATGGATACTATCAGCTATATATTCAACATAATTTTAAATGACAGAAGGAGGTTGAGCAGGCATAAAGGTAGATAGAAAACCAAGAATTGACTCATCAATGTGCTCATCAGTAAAATAATCTAGGATAAAGGCTAACATTGAAATGACATGCCTTGATACTTCAGGAAATTTGGAAGTAGAATAGGGAGGATTAATCTTTGGGATTTCAACATACACAGGCATGAATGTTTGGAAGATCTGGAATCTCTTAGGAAATTCTAATTGAATGTAAATCTTTGTGAGATATTCTATGGATAATAGAACTGCATTGGGATTTGGTTTCAGCTGAAGCATTAGGTTTATAGACTCTGCAGTAATAGTGAACATTTCTTCTTTGTTACATCAATTATAGCTCTTTGGTCAGGAGAATAATAGGTTTTCCGCAACCTAATGACTTATGGACACTGATGAGTATGTGGAAATACATACTTGCGTAAATTGGACTCCCAAATATGTACTTCATCTCCCTAGTGTAAGGATTTTTCTAGACTCCAACAGTGGAGGTCTAAAAGATTGAAGTCTATCACTAGATCAGTTATTTTGTAATCAACATCAGCTAGGGGTGTATGTTCAATACCTACAATAGGAGGTTGTAGTGGGTTGACTATAATGGTATTTTTAGAAGCCATTTCTGGGTTTATTTTTGACAATTTTGACCTTCTGAATGTTAAAACTTTGTTTTTAGGCTTTTTATACTATGTTGTAAGCTTAAACTATTTACATAAGGTATTTTTGAGTTTAACAGAGGTATATGGAATAACAAAAGGTACAATCAGGCTTTCTTCTAGTTTTAACCTTCATTTTGGTTCCAAAATTGATCTTCAGACTCTGTTATAGACTTAGAAAATGTATAACAAGGTGTTTTTCTGCTCTTTTTTGGATAAAATGGGCTAAAACAGTTAAATTCATGCATAAAAGAGGTTCTGAGTATTTGCAAAAGGTTTCAAATTATTCAGAGTTTCCCAAGATCTGTAAAAAGGTTTAACTATATTCAATTTCGTTTTAAAACCAGATATAGTATCAAAACTGAAATTTTATCAGGGTTTCACAACAAATCCATTATTTGAAGGCAAATACAGGTCTTTGTGTGGGAAAATAGGGTTTATGGCTATCAATTTCACAAGAAACTCTTTTTCAAATGACAGGACGGTTTCTTTTTTCAAAGAATACTTGTTCTTGCAGGTATATGGTCTTTAAACAGGGTTTCTGAGGCGTCTTAGAGCTTTATGAAGGCTGTTGAAGTTCTCTGGATGTATATTTGAGGCTTCCGGTGGTCTTAGCAACAAATTTAATAAATTTCTGGTTCTTTAGGCATGTAAATGGTGTACAAAGCTTGTTTCTTCAGTAGGAAGGGTTTAAACAATCAGAAACCACAAAAAAGGCTTAAATGTGTGCGTATGAAGTTTTATAGAGTTTTAGGTTTAAACAATATAAGTATTGAATGCCGATCAAATCAGAATGGAGGGTGGTTTAGCGTCAGGAGGAGAAACCATAAGTGGTTATTTCACGATGAGAAAATGGTAAGCATTTTATTTGGATTTGATGCAATTCAATAGTTTTATGCTGCATGGAGGGGAGAGAGTGTGGCAATACTGCCCATTTCACAAAACTCAAATTGATTAGAAATCACGCTTGTAAAAATGCGATATGGCATATGGATCGTCAGATTTGGAGGAAGATATGCGAACGACAGAGATTGAACGGTGAATTCGCTCAGTATATGGGGTGTGGGGCCCAAGAAATTATATACGACGGGGTTGATAAAATATGTTTAAACATAGTTTACACATAATTTATAATGTATTAGCGGGATATGTGGATATATGAATTTTACACAGCAAAATAAGAGATATGCATGTGTATTGTGACTTTTGGGCAGGGGATATACATATGTAATATATTTTAACCTATGGGGATCGCGGGATATTATTTGGCACATGGGTATTTTAAACCATAGGTTAAACGTTAATATAGTGAGTTTGGTATTTTTAATATAAATGAGTTAATATATCTACGGGAAGGGGTATTTATAATGGAATTAATAAAATATGTTAAAATTTAATATGAAATTTAAATGTGAGTGGAAATTATACAAATATACCAAGTATAGTGTAAAATAAGCATAAGAGTACAATGGTGGTCCCATTTTAAACATTTACAATTAATACTTAGGATAAATTGTATTTTGTGGGTTTTTGAATGTTTTGCATAAAATGAAATTAGTTAAAGGAGATTTTTACTTTCCCTAGGTTAGAAGGTGTTTCAACTTAGGAAAAGGGATTATATCTTTAGAAAAGGGTGAATATGTTGAGTAAATGGGTTTTTATGAAGGGAATTCAATACTTATTACCAATCAGTTATCAAGCCTTGGGTCTGGTCCCAACAAAAGTCAGAGAAATGCTCTGAGCTTTTTTAACTGAAGGTTTTGAGTACTAATTACTTTAAGGGAAGGGAAATTAGTAAATTTTCCAGAAGATGTCTTATTACATGCCTTGTACAACTGCTTTCTACCTACCCATCATTTATTCTATCATTTTTTTATTATTTGCATGGGTGCATTTAAGCTTGCAACCCTAAATCCATTTTTCTTTTTAAAGCATAAAACTATCTAATTCTAACCTTATTTCATCCGAGGGCTTAGATTAAACTATTGAGCTCCTCATTTATTCTCTAACTATCAACTGATTTGTCAAGTTTAAACTGTTTGACACATCTTTATTCTCTCTCTATAAACATGAAATTCAAAGCATGAAAAAGTTAAGATTAAACTTTTTAACTCATCATGGATTATGGCATTTTGAACAAGCTGCACATAATGATTATTTTTGTAGTAAAAGTAAAAGTAGTGGCATTTTGACTTGCATCACTTTCAGGTTTTATTCTTGTCTCTTTTTTGTTTGGGGTTCATTTTTATTCTTTTTGATCTTTTCTTTTCAAGTCCTTTGATATTTATTTTAGGAATTTTACCCTCTTTTCATTCTGTATTAATTTCAAATATGAGAAATTAACTTGTAGAAAGCAAGGTATGTACATATTTACAAGACTAATTATATTTAGTTCAAAAATTATGAACCCTATTATTATAGGACCCTAACAGTGCTCCACATGGGGATGTCATTTCCTGGTGAAATGTCGAGAACTTTGAGACTAGTAGCCTTTGAATTTTGACTGTACTGACCTTGTAAATGATTTTGATATATGAAATTATTCATATTTATGATATTTTACCTTTCAAAGCTTAGGGCCTTCTCTTCGGGCTTCAAATTTGTTAGGAAAACATCTAATCCAATCTAAAATCTGCAATGTTATTTACAATGGACAAAGTAAACAAAATTAACTATTGGTTATTTCTGAGGAGTAGTAGTGCTTCATCATTATGCCATTGACAGGTCCACCTAGCAGATCTGATCCATCCATCTCTTTCAAAAAGAAGACATTGTTACCTCTGTAACCATAAATAACATAAGGTCCTTTCCATAGGAAATCAAATTTCCCATGTTTACCTTTTTATTCTCTCCTTGAATCCCATTTTAACACTTTTTCACCAATGTAGAAATCATCTTCTTTACTCTTTCTGTCAAAATTTTTTCTTTATCTTGTCTTGGATAACTTGAGACTTAAGATAAACCTATTCTCTTGTTTGCTGCAAGTGAATGGTTTGGTTAATCCTTGTTTTAATGTCATTGGTCTCAACTTGTAATTCTTGGATTATCTTCATTACTGGTACTCCGAAGGAAGATGGAAAAACAACATCCATTCCATAAACAAGTTGGTAAGGGGATGTACCAATAGATTTTTTAGTGGTAAGTCTATCTGCCCATAAGGCATTAAATAACCTCTTGTTCCAAGTCTTCTTGTTATCTTCTAGTAATTTCTTGATAATGTTCACAAGGATTTTATTGGAAGATTTAGCAAGGCCATTACCTTGAGGGTAATATGCAGTAGAAGAGCCAAGGGTAACGTGATACTTATGGAAAAAGTCAATCATATTTTTAGATTTAAATGCAGCTGCATTGTCAGTGATAATATTTTGAGGGCATCCAAATCTTGAAAGTATGTTTCTTTCTAAAAAGGAGATAATGACAGTGTTAGTGGCTTGCCTAGAGGGTATAACTTCTATCCACTTAGTAAAATAATCAGTGGTTGTCAGAATGCACTTATGTTGGGTTGAGGATGGAGGATTTCACCAATGAAGTCAAGACCCCATTGTTGAAATGGCATTTCTGTTGAGATGGGTTTTAAGGGCAAGGGTAATAGTTTTTTCTTTCCCTCAAATATTTGACACTTGTGATAGGAGGTCACATACCTTTTTACATCTACAAACAAAGTAGGCCAGTAAAAACTAGCTCTCAGGATTTTGTCTGCATTAGTCTTCCAGTAGAGATGTCCTCCACAGTCACCTGCATGAAATTCTTCTAAAAATTTGTCAGCTTCTTCTTTTAGCAAACAATTTAATAAAATTCCACCATGATCTTTCCAAAAAAGTACATTGTTTAAGATACAAAATCTTACTGTCTTTAACTTTAAGAATCTAGCTTTTGATCTTGATAATCCAGGAGGAGCTTGTAAATTTAGTAATACAAATATAATATCTGCATACCATGGTGAGTCTGAAAAGGCTTCACTGATCTTTGGAGTCGCCATCTCTTCCTGATCATATACTTGGGAAATAAAATTAATGTCTAAAGCATGACAATTTGATTCAGCCACGAGTTTGGTTAAAACTTGACCTTTTATTAGTTTAGTGGGTTTTACTTCTATGTCATATTCCAAAATTGCGGCAATCCACTTGCCTCTTTTACCATGAGGCCCATTCTGTGTTAGAATGTCCTTTACAATTGCATTTGGAACACAGGCAATGATGTGTGAGTAAAGAATGTACACTCTAAAGTCTTTAATGGACTTTACCAAAGCTAGGGCTTGTTTCTCCATGATGTTGTACTTTAAAGTGGCATCTCTGAGTGATTTACTAAAGAAAGCAATGGACTGCTCATAGCCCTGGTCATTTTTCTGCAGTAAAACTGCAACAATAGTGTGTTCTGAAGCAAAAGAGAAAATAATGAAATCTTTCTTAAATTCATTGCTTATAAGGACTGGTGTTTTGGTTAAAGCTTGTTTAATTAATTCAAAAGATTGATCAGCTTCAATAGTCCATTTAAGTACTGAGTCCTTTTTAAGCATATTATTAAGTTCTCTAATTATTTCAGCTAAATTTGAGATGAATCTTCTAAGGAAATTAATTTTACCTAGAAAATCTTGTAACTCTTTAATATTCCTAGGAGGACTAATTTTGAGAATGACCTCTATTCTGGCAGGGTCTATTCTAATTCCTTCTTTATATATTATGTGTCCAAGTAACTTACCTTCTTCTAATCCAAACAAAGTTTTCTTAGGGTTTAGAGAGATGCAAAATTTTCTGCATTTAAGAAAGACTTGCCTGAGATGATCCAAGTGTTCATAATCAGTCTTTGAAAATACAATAATGACATCTAAATAAATTACTAATGATTCATGAATTTCCTTTGCAAAGGCTATATCCATAGCTCTTTGAAAAGTGGCTCCTGCATTCATTAACACAAAAGGCATTTTTACATACATAAAAGTGCCCCATGGAGTAGTAAAAGCAGTTTTGGCTTGGTCCTCTGGTTGGACTAAAATTTGATTGTACCCTGAAAATCCATCTAAAAGTGAAATCCTATAAGAACCAACTAATCTCTGTAAAATGTGATCCATATTTGGTAAAGGGTAATTGTCTTTTAAGGATACCTGATTTAAATTTCTAAAATCAACACATAATCTAATTTCTTCTGTCTTTTTCCTGGTGGGAACTAGATTAGAAACCCAATCAAAATATCTGATTGGTGCAATTATTTGGGCCCCATACATGATTTTTACCTCCTTTTCAATTAAAGGCATCAAAACAGGATTGATCCTTCTTAACTTTTGTTTAAAAGGTTTTTGGTCTTCTTTTATAGGGATTTTATGTTGTATTATGTTGGTGTCATAGGATTTTAGGTCCTCATAACTCCATGCAAAATCATCCTGAAATTCCTTAAAAAGAGCTATGTATTTTTATTTTTCTTGCTGAGGTAAAGCTTTGGAAAGTTTAATCATCTTAGGTTTTGACTCTTTACCTATGTTACATTCCTCAATATTAGATATAAGTGGCTCCATTTTGGGTTTTCTTGCAACATCATTTGAGTCAAATAAGTTTTCTAAAGGGGTTAAGACTTTTGGCAAAAAATTGTCTTTAAGATTTAAAATATCAGATTCATCATCAATTATCTCATCAATCTCTACTCTCTCTAAGTTATCTATGTCTGATTGACTAAATTTAGTAGGTTTTTTAAAACTTAAATTATTTATATCTATATTATTCAAATCAATTTCACTATCTAAATTCTGATCTTCTGTACAGTCTGTGTCTATTTTACAATTCTGAAATTCACCTTCATTGTTCATAAAATGGTAAATCTGTTGATCTTGTGAGAAAAATTGCCAATATTTAAGGTTATCTGGAATATTGGTCTGTGCTTGACTTCTGCAGTATACCTATGATTTGGCTGAAATGGCAGATTACAGGTACTAGCAAAAGTTGCTAAGGAGTGAGCCTGTATGTTCTATTTTCTTGGTATTGCAGAAAAAATACATTCCAATAGTTCATCTATCAAATCTAACACCGTTTCTCTAAATTGGCTTAATCTTGGATTACAAACAGAATATTCTCCATTTATCTATTTTATAATCAACTCTGAATCTCCCATAATTGATATTCTTTTACCTCCTAAATTTATGATAATCTGTAGTCCTAAAATGAGAGCTTCATATTCAGCCATGTTATTGGTACATTTAAAAATTCAGTCTGAAAGCATGGCCTTTTGCATGATTGTTTTCCATATTAGTTATCCAAACTCCTGCTCCTGCTCCTAGTTTATTGACTAAACCATCAAAATCTAGGTGCCAAAATGATTCATGAAAGATATTTTCATTGTCTGGTGTTTTATTTTTATCTTTTAGTTCAGTTTTGATTTCATTATCAGTTTCAGAGTTACATAAGATGAATAAATCTAGGTCAGTAGGTGTAGTGTAAATTGGGTAATTTCCTGCTCTTTCTACACTACTCACCATGTATTTCATCAATGTTTCTCTATAGAGTTTCTTTGGTTGGCCAAAAAATGATATGGCTGCATAAGACATATCCAATTGTAGAGATCCTTGTAATTTAGCTCCCCATGAGTGAGATAAGAACATTCCATACTTGGGTGGGATATTAGCTACTACAATGTCCATGAGTATGCTTTTACCTGGATATTGAACTAATGTGACACACAAATATTTAATCAAACCGAAACATTTCACTTTGCTTGAATCAAATGAAAAGAGATCTTTGTAAGGCCTAGTGATATCTAAATTCAGGGTTTCCATTATTGCTTTTGGCATTAACTTGTGTGAAGCCCCTGAATCTAACATTGCATTATGTAATATTTGATCATGAACAGTTAAGCTATTTTTAAACGGTGGAACTGCTCCATCTTGGTATTTTCCATTAACATCAGGACCAAAAATTAACTCTGGTTGATCATCCTTTAAATTTACTGAGTCTTCTCCATCATTCATGTTTAAGGTTTCAATGATAGTTGTTTTGTACAAATCATGTTTTACCAATTTTTTCAAAGGAATTAGTATTTTTAATTTTGGATTTTTAGCTTGTATATTAAATGAAGGTTGTGATTTACTAAGATGAATTATCTCTTCTTTAGTAACTATAGTTTGAGTAGGTTTATCTTCTTTTCCTACAACTGTTTTCTAATTTTTAGTTTGAGTTTCTAGTGTCTTACTATTTTTAGTTTTCTTTTCTGGGACAGTTTGAGAAGTAGATGTTTTTACAGATTTTGAATTATCAGAAGCTGTTTTAACAGTGACTGCTTTTGGATCAGCTGATTCTAGATCAATAGTGGGTGTTTTGGAATCTAAAATTGTCGTTTTAGCATAATAAATTGTTTTGAAAACAACAAATTTCTGTGAATCTATTGATGTTTAGACAGCCTCATTTGTTATATCAACAATCTTGGGACTGGGTGAAATTTTGGAGCTGGAAACTTTCTGGGATGAATTAGAGTTTTGTTTATTTTCCCTATGGAGAATTTGCAGAACTTTTGTAGTGGGAGCTTCTACTGTTTTCTTAGTTGGTGTTTGGGCAATCTTATTAGTAGAAGGCTCTGTGTTTTTCTTACTTCTTAGGTTATATTGCTTATGTACTTCATTGATAGAAAAATCATAACCTTGTTTGTAGTCAAATGACTCAACTTAATCTAATTGAAGTTGTTGCATTTCAAATAACTCTTGATCTTCCTATGTGAGAAAAATAGTGTTTATCATCATTTATACCCATTAGATTTATGGTGTATTCATCATTTTCATCTTGATGAGAAATTTTAGCATAGTTCTCTTGAAAAGGAGGCCTTATTGTCTGATCAGGTACTGATTCTTTAGATTTTCCTGTATTTGTATTTTTCCTGAAGTTGGGATTTTTGATTTGTTGTTGGTTATCCCATTGTGGTCTTCTTTCTATATTGTCTAATATATCCATCATTCTCTCTAAATTTTTGGCTAATTGATCTATTTTTCTACCTAAACTAGATGTCTCTTCTTTTATGGTTACTCTCCTCTCATTCCTTAATCTAGCTTTTCTAGCCAAAATATTTAATTCTACACTAACAACATCTGTTTGCATTCGTTCTAAAGTATCAACATTTATCTCTCTTAATTGATAGGCCATGTCTGTATCAAATCCATCAGGTAATTTGAGTAGGACAGAGTCTGGAGTGGGTTTGAGATTAGCAGGGATTGAATTATAAACGCTGTTGTATCTAGTGCAATAATCTTTGACTATTTCATTAGGAGCTCTTTTCATTGCATCAAATTCAGATAATCTTTGAAGTAGATTTTTCTTCTTTTCCCATTTATTCAAAAATAATCTATGAAAAACTGCTAAATCAGCTATACTACTAGGATTAAGACCTTTAAACCATTTTTAACTTTCCCAGTTAATGTTTGAGCAAAGAGTCTCATTTGTACATTAGAATCATCTATTTCATGAAGCTCAAAATAATCTATCATATTATTTATATACTGTTGGGCTGTATAATGAGTGGCTGCATCAAGTTGAGGTATTTTACTCAGGTAATCCTGAGGCATGTCATGTAACTGTCCTGGAAGGACCAAGGGAGCATACCCAGAAGCCATGGCTTGAATTCTAGCTTGGCTAGGAGGTAAGTTGGAAGTGCTTGGGGTAGAATTGGAAGTACTAGTTGATGCAGTTAAAGAAGTGGCTGATGAGATTGGGATGTAAGATGATGTACTAGAAAATGTGGTTGAAGAACTAAAAGATGAAGTTGGTATGCCCGAAGATGAAACTGCAATATATGAAGAAGTACTTGGAAATGAGAATGATGTATTAGGAAATGCAGAAGATAAACTAGTGGATGGGGTTGAAGCGGTAGAAGATGGAAATAATACTATAGGTTGTAATGGTTTCTTAGGAATAAATGGATCTGTGAACTGAAGGGTGGTGGAAAATATGGATGATGTAGTAGTCTAAAGAGATGAACCTACAAATTCTAAAAATTTGGTATCTAACTGAGAAGTAGAGGGCTTATGTGTATATGTTGATAAGGCAACTAATTCAACTGAATGCTGAAGAAGAGATTCATCTATTTCCTTAAGAATAATAGCATTTATTTCATCAAGTTTATCATAAACTTCAAATATATTTGATTCAGAATCTACTGAAACAATTTCTTTCTTTGTTTTAAGCAATGAAATAAATTCAGGATCTATAACAACACTATTTAAGTCACTTTCTGATTTATTTATGAATAAAGAATGTTCGAAATTTAAGTCAAAATCTATGTCTTGTATACTCACTAACTTTTTTGGAAGGGAATTGACTCTAACTAAGGAAACTTTATTACCCAAATCTTTTACTTGTTTATTCTTTTTTCCAATTCTATCCGGATTGTCTACTATAGCAGCAGATTGTGGATCTGGATTTGACCCGGTATAGTAGATTCTTCTGGAAGCCAGAATTACAACTTTTTTATGAAATGGTACTCACAAATTATAAAATAGTCGTAAGGTAAAAGGATAATGAAAAACATTTCTCTTAAGACCTATTTAAAACTGAGGATTGGTTAGTTCCCCAGCGGAGTCGCCATTATATTATCACTCAGTAATTTCTCAAGGTTAATAAAAGAACTCACCGAGGTAACCACAAACCTACTTTTAAGATTTAGGATATAGCCTTCCTAATGCTCAGAGAGGGCTCTCTTTATAAGATTTAACTTTGTTTTTATATCTGATTTTAGGCTAGTTATATAGGGCAAATTGGTTTTGAGATTTGGTTTGGTTTGGTGGGAAAAATAAATTAATGAGATGGATAATGATAGATCTGTTTTCCATTGGGAAAATGGAGTCAATGTGTCAAGCAGATAGGTCAGGATCAAGGTCTAAAGTCAAATATTTTCAGGGCAAGATAGCAGAGTCAATCAAGATGTTTGAGGCTGATTGGTGAAGTGGTTTAATCGGGATAAAGAGCAATAAAGGATTCTTTGATCTGGATAAGGAGTGAAGAGGACATAGGTCATTCAAAAGAGGGAGAAATTAAGGGTTTCCTACTCTGGAAATCAGCAGAAAACATTAAAATGAAAACCAGTAAATAATAGAGTGTTTTTAACAAATTCTGATATATCACTTTCTGATTTCACATTAAAATTTAGAACAAATGTATGTATGAATGGAAAACATAAGAATATTTAACAAATAACAGAAGAAAGTACTTCACTTAAGTGGCCCAACACATGAATCCTAAAACATGATGCTTTATTGATTTGATCCAGCCTGCTGACTTGAAACTTGGTACAAAAGCCGTTCAGGTACAAAAATATTGACTATAGAAATCTTCAGCAATTTATTCCACCATAATACTTCAAAGAGTGAAGCATTTATTAAAAAATGTTTACAAAATATCCCAGAATACTTATAGGAATTTTCTAAGGAAAATAAAATATCCTTTACAAAAATATAGTGATAGCTGCTTAACAACTAGCACGCTGTCCTATTTATCCAAATAAAATATAAATGTTGTTTTGAATTGGGTGCAGTTGGCTGTTGTGTTGTCTTCAATGCTAGAAAAAAGATCTTTTAAATCTGTTTTGAAACTTTATCTTCTCATCTGATACTTTTTTACTAATACACTTTAACCACTGATACTCTTTCATCTGCTTGGGGCCTATTTTACTGTTGTAAATTTTGTTTTTACTGTGTAAAAACATCAATCTATTTTTCTTCATTTTTCATTGTAAAACTATCTTTTACAGTAAATTAGTGAGCTTCTGCCAAAATTCTTCATCAGGTAACTTGATCTTGGTAAGTTTTCTATAATTTTCATCAGCTTCTGTGTATCTAACAAAGGTTGGTTTGACCACAAAGAGATGTTTTATCTCATGCTGCAAATAAAGCAAATCTTCAATTCTTTTGTGCAATTATTTTCCTGTAGGTATTCCTTGCCAATTTGCCTTATTTACCTGTTCTTTGGTAAGATCTCTAATCTTCTTGTTGTAATCCTCTTGTTTCATTAATTTTTCATTTAAAACCAGAATGTTTGGTAAGTCTTTTTTCCTTAACGTGTCAAACTTTACCATAAATCTAGTTATGGCCAAATCCATGTTTTGACACTTCTCTTCAAGCTGCTTCATCAAGTTTTTCTTTGTAATTACCTTTCTCACCTCAAGAATTGTTTCAGTTCTATCAATTATGCCTATCTCATCCAATTCTTGTTTGTTTTTGGTGTTAAGAAACTTGATTATTTTTTGGGCCTCTTCAGGTTTGGCACCAAGTTCTTCCTTTGTCTTCACAATTTCCTCTTTTGCTACTTTATGCAAGTCCTTTTGTTCATAAATTACATGAGTGGAAGGCCAAGTATCATTGATTGACACAATGATCTTGGACCACAACTGATTTTTTATGAAAGTCATTGGTTCTTCAAAGTCAACTTTGCTTCAACTTTCTTCAACTGTTCACTTGCTCTTTTGGCTTTATGTTCCTCATTTTTAGCATTAATTTGGGCTAATTTCTTGGCATCTTCCAAGTTTTTGATTTGTTATTTCAACCTATTGATTTCATTACTATTTATAGACATATCTTCCATTGCTTTGATGAGCTCGCTGGTTTCATCTGTTTGTTGCACTTTTGATGTAGATGATTCTGTAGCTGAAGTAGTGGAAGATGTCATTGGCACAGCTGTAGCCAATGGGACTTTTGGTGCCAATTCTTTTGCTAAGGTTGAAGGAACTGCTATACTTACCATCGTGATGACTGTGGGAGGAGCATTTTGAGTTTTAGCTGCTTCTTTCTCTTGGACAAGCTTGTCCATTTCTATCTCCATGACTTTAATCTGTGCTATCATTTGTAGTATGAGACTCATCATCTCATCTTTCTATTTTTCCTCTTGCAGAATCTCTTTAGTCTGTGGATGTTCTATTGGAGGAAGCTTCAATTGTTTTCTAAGTGCTGCTATGTCAATATTTTTCTTCTTTATCTTCTCTTCTGCAACTTTTACATTTTCGGGGTCATACCCTACTTCTTCTTCTAAAGATTCGATTCTAGTGTCTTTAGCATGATAAGAGGCCTTTTCAGTTCTAATCTGATCTCTCAAATTAGTTATGGTATTCTGAAGCTTCTGGGCACTTATTTCCTTTTTAGTCATAGTAGAATAAAGCATTTCAGAGCTCTGTTTATGAAACCCAATTTGATCTAAAGGATGAATCCTTTCTACTGGTATTTCTAAGTAAACTTTATTATAATATGCTGCTGTTTGAGGTGCTTTGACTGTAGGTTGAAGTATAGACATTATCAACTTCTTATTTTTTTAGTCAGAAGCTGAGAGAATCCTGTTTTGATTTGCTGGAGTTTGCTTCAAATACTGTGAATAAATTTCATTCTTTATCTCTTCATTCTTGGCCTTGATCTGTTTATATTTTACTTTGATATCAAGGTCTATATTCTCTGCTTGCTGCGATGAGGATGCCTCTAAGTTTTGCTGCTTTTCAATCATCTGAGTGTCTAAAGTATCATTTTATTGTTCATTCACAATAACTGTAGCATCATTTTTTTTTCTCTGTGTTTTCTTCATCTAGCACCTCAATTGCTTCTTTTTCCTTATCCACTGGATTAAGTTTGGGTTTCTTGTTATATCTGAGCTTGAATATGGTCTCTGTTGTTGTTTCAGTTGTATAAGTGCCTTTCTCTGAATCTTTTGGTAGTTTTGTCCTCTTGATTTACAATTTTCAAGGTGTGACTAATATCACCCTGTTTAACTGTTTCCATCAAGGTATTGTCTAGCCACTCTATTTGATTAGAAAAATATTCAATCTTAGGCCTTTTATCATGAATATAAGGGGTTAACTTGCATTTTACCCTCATTTTACTAAGTATTCCATGAAGATCATAATTCCACAAGAAACTTTCTTCAACTTATATTCCAGCAACTGTTTTGCTGCCTCTATACCTGCATCCCTATGATTGCAAATGAAAGGTCCTATCTGGTTCTTCAGTTTGAATTGAGTCTTCTTTTTGGTAGCTAAGAAGTTTATCGAGTCTGAATTGAGAATTTTCCTTATGTACTCTACGGCAAAAACTCTCATTGGAAATTATTTTGGCAATTTATATGGCAGAAGGTTTGACCCATAGACTCTAATCTCTGTATGATTTTGGTAAAGGTACCAATCTCCAGTTCTGCTATGTTCTGATAGCTATAACACTTTCTTTATCTCATTGCTTATTCTTGGCTATACACTGTTTGTAAGCATGTTTATCATTTGGATGAAAAAAACAATTTATAAAATCCACATAAGTGAATTCTGTTGATTCTTTTCTGATTAGTGAGGTGCAGAATATGACTGATAATGAATTACCTTCTACATCCAATTTCTGAAGGCTTATTGGGAATTTTTTTGCTTGGAATAAAAGGAACATGTGAAAGAAGAAGGATGTATATCTAATAACTCCTTCAGTGGGAAATTTCACAAGCTGATCATGGATACTATCAGCTATGTATTCATCATAATTGTGAATGACAAAAGGAGGTTGACCAGTCACAAAGGTAGATAGAAAACCAAGAATTGACTCATCAGTGTGCTCATCAGTAAAATAACCTAGGATAAAGGATAACATTGAAATGACATGGCTTGATCCTTTGGAAGTAGAATAGGGAGGATTAATCTTTGGGATTTCAACATATGCAGGCATGAATGTTTGGAAGATATGAAATATCTTAGGAATTTCTAACTGAATGTAAATCTTTGTGAGAGCTTCTATGTATAATGGAACTGCATTGGGATCTGGTTTCAGCTGAAGCATTAGGTTTATAGACTCTGCAGTAATAGTGAACAATAATTCTTTGTTAGCATAAATTATAGCTCTTTGGTCAGGGGAATAATAGGTTTGACACCACCTAATGATTTCTAGACACTGATGAGTATGTGGAACTACATACTTGCGTAAATTGGACTCCCAAATCTGTACTTCATCTCCCTGATCTAAGGATTTTTCTAGACTCCAACAGTGGAGGTCTAAAAGATTGAATTCTAGCACTGGATCAATTATTTTGTAATCAACATCAGCTAGGGGTGCATGTTCAATATCTACAATAGGAGGTTGTTGTGGGTTGACAACAATGATATTTTTAGAAGCCATTTCTGGGTTTATTTTTGACAATTTTGACCTTCTGAATGTTAAAACTCCGTTTTTAGGATTTTTATACTCTTCTGTAAGCTTAAAATTTTTACATAAGGTATTTTTGGGTTTAACAGAGGTCTATGGAATAGAAAAATGTACAATTAAACTTTCTTCTGGTTTTAACCTTCAATTTGGTTTCAAAATTGATATTCAGACTCTTTTACAGAATCAGAAAATGTATAACAAGGTGTTTTTCTGCTCTTTTTTGGATAAACTGAACTAAAATAGTTAAATTCATGCATAAAAGAGGTTCTGAGTATTTGTAAAAGGTTTTGAATTATTCAGAGGTTCCTAAGATCTGTAAAAAGGTTTAACTATATTCAATTTCGTTTTAAAACTAGATATAATATCAAAACTGAAATTTTATCAGGGTTTCACAACAAATCCTTTCTTTGAAGGAAAATGCAGGTCTTTCTGTGGGCAAATAGGGTTTATGGCTATCAATTTCATAGGAAAATATTTTTCAAATGATAGGAAGGTTGATTTTTTCGAAGAATAGCTATTCTTGCAGGTATATGGTCTTTAAACAGGGTTTCTGAGGCTTCTGAAAGCTTTCTGAAGGTTGTTAAAGTTCTCTGGATGTATATTTGAGGCTTCCAGCGGTCTTAACAACAAATTTAATAAATTTATGGTTCTTTAGGCATGTGAATGGTGTACAACGCTTGTTTCTTCAGTTGGAAGGGTTTAAACAATCAGACAATGAAAAAAAAGGCTTAAACTATGTGCGTATGAAGTTTTATAGAGTTTTAGGTTTAAACAGTATAAGCATTGAATGCCGGTCAAGTCAGAATGGAGGGTGGTTTAGTGCCGGGAGGAGAAACCATAAGCGGTTATCGCAAGAAGAGAAAATGGAAAGTGGTTTATTTGGATCAGATGCGATCCAATAGTTTTATGCCACGTGGAGGGGAGAGAGTGTGGCAATACTGCCCATTTTGCAAAAATCAAATTGATTAGAAATCGTGCTTGTGAAAATACGATATGGAATTCGGATCGTCAGATCTGGAGGAAGATATGCGAACGACAGAGATTGAACTGTGAATTAGCTCGGTACATTGGGTGTGGGGCCCGGGAAATTATATATGGCGGGGTTGATAAAATATGTTTAAACATAATTTGTAATGTATTAGCCGCATATGTGGATATATGAATTTTACACAACAAAATAAGAGATATGCATGTGTATTGTGACTTTTTGGTGGGGGATATACATATGTAATATATTTTAACCTATGGGGATCGCGGGATATTATTTGGCACATGGATATTTTAAACCATAGGTTAAACATTAATATAGTGGGTTTTGGATTTTTAATATAAATGAGTTAATATATCTACGGGAAAGGGTATTTATAATGGAATTAATAAAATATGTTAAAAGTTAATATGAAATTGAAATGTGAGCGGAAATTATACAAATATACCAAGTATAGTGTAAAATAAGCATAAGAGTACAATGGTGGTCCCATTTTAAACATTTACACTTAATACTTAGGATAAATTGTATTTTGTGGGTTTTTGAATGTTTTTGCATAAAATGAAATTAGTTAAAGGGGATTTTTACTATCCCTAGGTTAAAAGGTGTTTTAACTTAGGAAAAGAGATTATATCTTTGGAAAAGGGTGAATATGTTGAGGAAATGGGTTTTTATGAAGGGAATTCAATACTTATTACCAACCAGTTATTAAGCCTTGGGTCCGGTCCCAACAAAAGTCAGAGAAATGCTTTGAGCCTTTTTAACTGAAGGTTTTGACTACTAAATACTTTGAGGGAAGGGAAATTAGTAATATTTCCAGATGATGTCTTATTACATTCCTTGTACAACTGCTTTATACCTACCCATCATTTATTCTATCATGTTTTGATTATTTGCATGGGTGCATTTAAGCTTGCAACCCTAAATCCATTTTTCTTTTTACAGCATAAAAATATCTAATTCTAACCTTATTTCATTCGAGGGCTCAGATTAAAATATTGAGCTCCTCTTTTATTCTCTAACTATCTACTGATTTGTCAAGTTTAAACTGTTTGACATATATTTATTCTCTATCTATAAACATGAAATTCAAAGCATGAAAAAGTTAAGATTAAATTTTTTAACTCATCATGGATTATGGCATTTTGAACAAGCTGCACATAATCATTATTTTTGTAGTAAAAGTAAAAGTAGTGGCATTTTGACTTGCATCACTTTCATGTTTTATTCTTGTCTCTTTTTTGTTTGGGGTTCATTTTTATTCTTTTTGATCTTTTCTTTTCAAGTCCTTTGATCTTTATTTTAGGACTTTTACCCTCTTTTCATTTTTTAGTACTTTCAAATATGGGAAAACAACTTGTAGAAAGCAAGCTATGTACATATTTACAAGACTAATCATAGTCAATTCAAAAATTATGAACCCTAACAGATTGCACCTCATAACCCACAATAGAATGGGGTTGCAGAAAGAAAGAATGAAACAATTATGGGAGCAAAACAAGCTATGTTACATGATCAGGGCCTACCATTGCATATGTTGGTAGAGGCATGCAACACAACGGTATTTGTGCATAACCTTAGTCCTCATTGGATACTTGGCATGAGTACACCAAAGGAGGCTTTCCAGGTAAGAAACCAAATATTTCATATTTAAAATTTTTTGGCTCATCTGTCTATTAGCGTGTGACCAAAGATGCCAGGAAGAAGCTAGAACCAGTAGCAGAGGTTGGCATATTTTTGGGGTACACTGATACTCCCCACAATTATCGGGTTTATTTGTCGGCTAACGGGATGACAATTGTCAGGAGAGATGTTAAATTTGATGAGGAGAAAGCCATGCAATTGTCCCTTTAGATGGAGCTTGACTTGCATGCAGATGAGTAACTCTTAGTTCCAGAGGATGAACCTCAGGATGTGGAGAAACCACAAGCATAGGATTATGGAGTGGCAGAAACCACTCATGCAAAACCATCCACCAGAAATGGTTGGAAGCACACCACATAGGCTGATAGATTTATGCTAGATGCGATAGAGCATGTAGGTGCACCTACATCACAACACAGGCATAGAAGGTCCCCAGACAGGTATACTCGATACATATCTCTTATGAGCGAATGTATTATGATAGAACCATCCTCTTTTGAGGAAGAAGTGCAGTAACCAACATGGGTTGATACCATGGTTGAGAAGTGTGACTCCATTATCAGAAACAATGCATGGGAAGTGGTCCCAAGACCAGTGGTGAAGTTAGCGGTTGGATCCAGGTGGATCTACAAGGTGAAGCAAGTAGCAGATGGGAGTGTGGAGAAATACAAGGCTAGATTTGTGGCTCAAGGATTTTCACAGGTAGAGGGGATTGACTATGAGGAGAATTTTTCACCAGTTGCAAGGTACTCATCAATTAGATCCATCCTTGCACTCTCAATGTAGATGGGGTGGAAGGTACATCATATGGATGTAAAGAAAACCTTTCTCAATGGAGTTATTGAGGAAGAAGTGTACATTGAGTAGGCAGAAGGTTTTGAGACCTTTGAAAGGGAGTCACATGTATGCAAAATCAAGAGAGCACTGTATGGGCTGAAGCAAGAACCTCATGCTTGGTACACCAGGATCGACAACTATTTCACTGGGTTGGGCTTCAAAAAGAGTGAAGCAGATGGGAACCTATATCATATTGTGGTTGATGGTAAGATTTTGATTATTGTACTTTATGTTGATGATCTTATACTGATAGGTGATGAGCAGTTCATAACTTCTTGCAAAGAGGATATTGCAAGAGAGTTTGAGATGAAGTACATGGGGCTCTTTCACTATTTATTTGGCTTGGAAATATGGAAAACATATGGGGAGCTATTTGTATCTCAGGGCAAGTATGACAAGGAGATTCCGAGGAAGTTCCACATGGAGGGAAACAACCCATGAGACTCCTCTTGCATGAAACTAGAGGACGGATGATGCTAATTCAGGTGAGTTAGTGGATGCTACTGTTTATAGGAAGCTTGTGGGTTCTCTTATGTATTTGGTGAACACATGACCAAACATTTTATACGCAATTAACCAACTTAGTCAAGCTATGGTTAAGCCTACCAATCTCTTTTGGAAGGCGGGGGAGCATGTGTTTAGATATTTCAAGGGCACTACAGAGTATAGATTATGGTATAGATGGATAGCCGGAGTGAAGCTTCAAGCCTTCATCGATGCAGATTGGGCAGGTAGTCCATTAGATAGGAAGAGAACATCAGGGGGAATCTTCAGCATAGGATCAACAAGATTTTCTTGGTACAACAGGAAGCAGATATTAGTTTCACTCCGTTCAACCGAGGAAGAGTACATGACATCTAGTTAGGCTGCATGTGAAGCCATCTGGATGAGGAAGATACTTGTTGGTTTGTTTGGTCATCAGATGGATTCGACAGTGATATTGTGATAACTAGAGTTGCATAAAACTCTTGGTCAATTCGGTATTCCATGACAGGTCCAAGCATATTGACATATGGTACCACCATATCTGAGATTGTGTTCAAAGGTGCATTATCTTGTTCCGTTGCATTCCCACAAAGGATCAGGATGCAAATATCTTGACAAAGGCGCTTGAGAAGAGAAAATTCAAATACCACAAAGGCAGGATTAGGGTAGCAGATAATCTATTTCTTGTTGAGAGGGAGTGCTGAAATTCAACAAGAAAATGCACACACACTAGTGTGGGATCTCAGGTCACACATGAGTGAGGGATTCTAGTGACATATTAGTGAGAAGGTATGCAACAAATTTTTAAATAAATTGGAAAATTAAATGTAATCTTATCTCATAACAACTTGTAATAGTTAAGTAAGTGTGATAGACTTAGCTATCTCAAGAATTTCGAGTTGAGGGTCAAAGGATAGGCCTGTATAGTGATTCTATTATTAACAAGGTCTAATTGCAGTTGTAGCACTAGTGTGGTGTGATCAGTTAACTCACATTAATTGAGTTAAAATCAGTTTAACTAGTTCTAACTTATTGATGAGCTAGTGGAAGATCAAGTGAATTAAAATAGATTTAATTCACAAGTAGCGATATACCAAGTAACTAATGATCCACTATTAATAGTTGCATGCATGTAAATTCTAATGGAGACCTAGTTGAGACAAATGTTCAAGGCAAGTAAACTCTCAGTTATTTTTCTAGAAAACTACCCAGGTGCAGTTAGAAAACCACAACAAGCCCATGATGGATTGCGCAATCAAGGAAGGCTGAATTTCCTATTTAATAGGGGTTTATTACTCTAGGGATTGCGTGAGCAAGGCAGGCTGAGGGTAGGTAGGAAATTGGTTATGTGTTTGTCCAATTTTGTCTAAATCGGTGTGAAGCATTAAGTAGAGTGTATGAGGCCGTGGTGAGCACACATGCATTGAATTTTTTCATGATTGATTGGTTGATTATACAATAAATATGGAGGGCTTTTGAGCAGTTGCTTTCCCCATGAAAATCTTGTGTTGTGTGATTGATTTACTTCTTTCTCTTACTTGCATGTGATTGAGCGATCATGATTTATATTACGCAAATATTGTAGAAGGATTCAATATCTTGTTTTAGTACATTGCATGATCGGATTGAATCCATTGGTGTAATTTTTACAAGGTATCAAAGCCGTGTTAGAGATTTTCTACAAAAATTACAAGCTATTTTTAGGGCAAGAGGAAATCAAGAGAATTCTCGAGGATATTCACTATAATTTCAAAGATATCATGGCCATACTAACAAGGGTAGAGCGTTTTGTGGTGTCTAACTCATATAGTGAGTCTGATGCACATATTGAAGTACCAACAATCATCAATGATCCAACTGGGATTTCGCCCCAAGGAAAATCTACTCTTGGTACAATATTGCAAGTTCTATCTTTCTAGTATTGACTTCTTTAAGTTTTGTATAAGTTTCATGGTAGTTAAATTTTGGTACCTTAGGACTTCACTGTTAGTAATGCTAAATATTGGGTCAACACATGTTAAAAAGTATGGGATCCCAGAGTGCCTTTTTGATGAAAAAGAGCTATCAATGTAATATCACTTATTAGTAATGGAAATAAAATTATCCACCATTCTTTGCTTCCAATTATAGTTACATTATTATTAGGTAAAAGTAAAAATTATCGTTTTCATTACCGATCATCTAGCGATAATGGTGTGTATTAACCTTTTACTATTTATTTATCGCTTCTCTCTCCTATACACAAAATATGGTGATAGGTTAAACTTATCAACAAAAATGTTTGAATATATATATATATATATATATATATATATATATATATATATATATATATATATATATATATATATATACATATATATATATTGTAGTAGTCTAAACACATTATAAAATGACCATTTTTTAACCTTTTTAAGGTTACTTAACATAGTGTGAGGGAAAATTAATAATTATGAGTTAAAATTTGGTTAAAATTATTTTAATGATGAAATTGTCAATATTAAATGTTAAATATTATATTTTATAATTTTATTATTATGGTTGTATGGAAGGAGATTGAATTCATTTTTATATAAAAAATAATAATTTGAAAATTTTAATTTTATTCAATACAAAGTTTAAATATTTTATTTTTTGGAGTGTTGTCTTTATGATGTTTTGAAGATTTTGGCTAGAATCTAAAGAAACAATTTTTGATCAAATCATAATCTTTTGTTTTTAAAATGCATTTTTGACTACATAAATCGATTCACTAGAGCACTAGAATAGTGGAGGGTTCTCAACCCAAATTTTCTTTCTTTATTTATATTCCACAACGTAATGGATAACTAAACACCTATTTTGAATTCATTCCTTAATATATTAGCTTAATTGGATTAATTTTTGGATAAAAATAAAAAAATTCATTAAGCAAGAATTGGAATCTTAATAAATATTACTTAATCCAATTTCAATTATCATAAGAGAAAAATCGAATTGGTAAGATATTTATTATTCTTTTCATTTATAAAAAATTTAATTATCTTATAAATTAAAATTTTATAATCAAAATTATATATATATATATTTGAAAAGATAATCTCTGCATAAATTAATCAAATAATGTTACAGATAAAAACATGTAGTGTTGTCTCAAGATAGGTAGACTATCTTGGACACACAATCACTTGGTTGAGAGAATATCTCAACCACACACCAATCTAGGAAACATCTAGATCTAAACAACTCCTAAGGAATAGGAACAAACTCCTTTACATAGAAAGAATCACGACTGAGACAAGTGGGAATTATATTTTCCAAGTCGCCCCCTTAATGACTACTTGTCTTGATCTCAATCAACAAAGTCTGGTTATGGTCGTATTCTTTACAAAAAAGAATATGTTAACGTCCGTATAAAAGGAAAACCATCTACCATAATGCATGGCTATCAACCGCTGCAACCCCTAGTATATTAGGATGTCCTTCATATATATGGTTTTGTCAACCATTATCTGCATACTTGTACATGTACCTGCAAATACCACTCCATCATTGTCAACTTGGGTTTTATCGTATTACCCATAACCATGCATTGAGTTTTTTCGGCTGACCCTAAACCATGCCCAGGGTTTTCTCAGCTGGCCCTAAACCATGCCTACAGGAATCTCTATCCACTGCACTCTCACACGTGGTTTATGGCTTACCTAAAACCTACACTGCAAAGTGGTTTCTGACTTACCACAAACCTTCACTGACATACACTGTCACAAGTGGTTTCTAGCTTACCACAAAACTGCACTTAAATAGTGGTTTCTCACTTACCACAAACTTGCATTTACAAAGTGGTTTTAAGATTACCAAGAACTTTATGGGGGTACACATGCCTCATTAGGCTTACATTACACACTCTGACTCTTAGAGTTACCATGTACATACTTTAAAAATACCACTACAAAACATCTTATACTTTCTTACTAATAAATGTATGTGACACATAATACACCATCATCATGAGTCTATTCCAAAAACTCCCACAAAATTTAACTTAGTTTTCCTTCATCCTTTAATATTTGATGATGCTACCATCACCATTGTCTGATGCCATTTATAGTGTCATGTCTTCAACATATATGGTAATAATTTTCCTGCAAAATTTTGTATTGTTTGAATGACTAGTTTCAACACACTCAAAATTGTGACAGTAGTTGGTCAAACCAATGTCACTTCAATGACAACTAGAAATACCATGACATGACATACTAATACAAACAAAATCACCGCAAACTTAAACGTTGAAACAAATTGCAAAATTGAATGGCTGCAAAATGAGAAAATTAAATTCATTGGGATGGTAGTATAAGTTTCTATCATCGAGTGATGACACAACTCAAACAAGCCATTGCTTCATGGAGCAAGCCTGAATGTTTCCAAATTTATGGAAGTAATTCCATTTCCTTGCTCACAGTCTCTTACAATTTGCAATATTCTCCAAAGGCATCAGACATGCCATGAGGTAGTCCAGACTCGTCTGTTAACACAAATGTGCATTGTTGAGCAGCTTCTTTAGCCAGTCCAAGCTCTTGCAACGAATTTTATTTTAGAAGAATTTCCTCAAGTAGTAAATTGACAACCTGCATCAACATTACATTGCGAGTTCTAGTGTGGGAACACCCTCTTCAACTTCCCAATCTCTGTGCCCTTTCAACAATTGATTGCCTCATCTTTGCACCACTAATGTTTATATCTATCCCCTCAAACACTTGAAGTGTTGCTTCTATATTACCCCAATGATACACCAGTCATCCTAACAATGCCCTAGCCTCCTCATAATTCAGTGAAAGATCTTCCCTCAAGGATGATTCACTAAAATTCTCGACAATGGAACAATTTGAGGAAGTTCGCTGAGCCACGTGACCTACATAAGCATAATCATTTTCCGCTTCTAGTATAGGGAGCTCATCTATAGCTAATTTTACAACATTAATTAACCAGTCTATGACGATATTGGGATGCTAAAGGCCCAAACTTTCTTACAGGCCATACAATTGAATTTTCGTTGGAACAAAGAGCCTAAGCCTTCTGTGATGAAGTCCTTTTACTGTGATGTCTTTAATGTGATGATATGTTCCACAAACTAGTCAAAAAATGCTCACCATTTTCCCTTGTTGCTCGACCTTACTCAGGGACCATGAATCAATAAAAGAATATTTTATCCCCGTTTCTCAGACCTTGCACTTCAAACCCTTTCCATTTTCTTGTAGATCATTATTATTAAACTTTCAACGATCGTTGGCATTGTCTTCATACAATTGATCCTTCCTTATGGACTCTGAAAATGATGTGAGATCTTTACTGTGTATTTTCACTTCGAGATCTCTACTCTTAACGCTCATGAACCAAGCTTGCAAATCATCATAACTATTGCTCACCATACTATATGAATATGGCCTTCAGTGGAGCTTGCCGAGAAGGAGTAGTCCTTGAAGTTGTATATCAAATTATTAGCTGCTACATATGTGAATCTCTGCAGAGACTGTGTCTCAAAGATTTTAGTCATCACCCTCACACCACTTCTAAGACTTCCTCCTTAGACATAACATATATGCTTCCAAAGAATACATAAATAATAGAGCAGGTCTCTTGAATATCTTTTTGGAGAAATAACACCCGCCTTCTTCTTCTAAGAGTTGATCTAAGTGAAGAGATCTATCAAGCATGTTAGGATATTTTCCTCTACTTCCACCATTTTCTTATTGTGGTCATGATACTCCAACAAGTGCTATTTAAATGGAGGTATGTGCACCCAGGTCGCATGTTGAAGAAACCCAAAGTCTCCCAAATTCTATGTGATCAACATTTCTTCAAACACTTCACAACACATAATAAAGACAACTCTTGCCGCCAGAAGTCCACACTTGCTAGAAAATGCGATGGCATAGGTTGCTAAAGATACATGGCCATAATATTTCTAATGGTTTTCTCTCCAACAACATTTTGCTCCTTTATTCCAATTTCTTCTATGCGTTCCAACAACGTATGATCCTTTCTTTCCCTTATCTGACTTATCGGGAAGCTGTGGAGTGGGATTCTCGAAGGAGTAATAGAGAATATATTGTTGTGCTTGCCCTGGGCCAACACAATGCAGTTTCAGAGTGTATGCACAAAATGGAAAACTATTTTCCTATCATATGCGTATTAGAGGAGGAGATACTAGATGGATGAGGGTCAACATCAAGAAATGAAAAGAGGTGCATGGTTCATCCTCTGCACAATGGGTGAATTATCATGTGCCTTTGACTTAGAAATGGACTTCTGACACAAAATTCCCAATCTCGCAATCCCTCGAATGTATATTATTACTACAACAGGAAATTTTTTATGACTGGGGAATCTCGTTATAGTTCATTAGAGAACTTTTGAGGTCTAAAATGGGCCTCCTAAGAAAAATGTACTACCAAAATAAAATTTATAAGAACCAATAGAATTCAATATGATGATGTCAACCATGGGGGATGATTCACCATTTTTGTGGTAAAAAATTAAAAATTAAAAATTAAATATAATAATAAAACTACTTTTTCAACTTATCTCCCTAAGATTTTACTCAAATTTTGAGCAGGATTACTTGTTGGATACAAAATTTAATTCCTCATCCAAGGAGTACACATGTTGCATACTTTTGATGGACCCTGCTACACTGAAAATGATAAATACATGAAAAAACGTGATTGCAATAATGTTTTTTCATGTATTTCTCATTTTCAGTGTAGCAAGGTCCATCGAAAGTATGCAACATGGGTACTCCTTGGATGAGGAATCAAATTATGCATCCGACGAGTGTTCTGACTCGACATTTGAGTACACCCATAGGGAGATAAGTGTAAAATACGAGTTGAAAAAATAGTTTTTCTTTTTTCCCTCTAAAATTTGATGATGTAATCAAATATTATTTTATTATTTACACTATTATTTTATAATTTCCTCACGAGGCCCATTTTAGACCTCAAAATTCCCCTAATGGATTCCTTAATGCAACGATGTCTTGGAAGTTTTGGTCTTGTTGATACTAGAATTATGAGACAACCGCTATTGAACCACCGCGTTAACTCCTCATAGTGTTTAGATTCAACGTGGTCTCTCACACCACAGATGTTGGCCGCTCACTGCGTCACACACTGACTCTACACACAAATACTCATCTATGCACTATTCTCATCCACCACAGGTGTCTCTGGATCCAAGTGACATATCGACTCTCCAAGCTCAAGTTTGGATCATTGTAGCAATAACCACACACAAATCATCAATGGTTGTCCACCCTCAGATGAGCTCTCTTCCATGCATAATACACAACACAAAAGTCAATTTATCAGACTAGGGTCGCCATTAAACACTGCCCAGTCACAAATCACATACCACCAATGAAAGTTAACAACTTTTCAAAGATCACATTGGGTTTACCAAGACCCAACAGTAAACACTATCGACAACAACACCGGTCACACACCATTCTCAGAAGCTCCATGTAATCAACATGCATGATAACTCGCTTCATCTCATCGCGCACACAGCATGAGTACTTGAACGACAACTTTACTATCAGACAACATCACACTCCCTCGACTCTCACAACCTTTCTCGATGGAAAAACTAAAAAATAAAACAAAATATAATTTCTTATTTACCTCTTCTCACAGGGCTAAGGCCCCATGCCCATATGGGCTCTGATACCAAATTGAAAAACTGATCACTACATAAATTAATCAAATAATGTTACATGTAAATACATGTAGTGTTGTCTCAATATATGCAGACTGCCTTGGACACACAATCACTTGGTTGAGAGAATATCTCAACTACACACCAATCTAGGAAACATATATATCTAAACAACTCCTAAGGAATAGGAACAGAATCCTTTACATAGAAAGAATCACAACTGAGACAAGTAGGAATTATATTTTCCAAGTATATATAAACTAGTATAGATACATTTTAACCAAATATCCAACAAGCTTAAAGAGGGATCAATTATTTTGAAGTGCAAACCTCTTTTAAAATGTGAAACTTGAAAGAACATATTTTAGATATATTTATGGCTAATATGGATACACACACACAATTTTTCAATGTTTACACTGCATTTTTGAATGCATAAATGAATTTAACAACTTGAAAATCCCCTTAGGAACTTGAATTGTTTTAATTAATTAATTTCATTTCTTTTTATGTTGATCACAATAAAAATTTCGATGTCCTAAGAGAAAAAATAATTGAACTTTTTTACTTTCAAATACTTCTACTCTTTAAACTCTGAAATATTTTATTCCAGTCAACACACACACACACACACACACACACACAGATATATATATATATATATATATAAACAAATTAGTTAATATGGATATTCAACCAATTAATATAAGTTTTGAATTGAAATATTTTTAATAAGTATAAGAACCATACATCATTCTTGAAAATACAATATTTTCTTATAAGTTTAATAATTTTATTTTCAAAAGTTTATAGAAAATTACGACATCTAAATATTTTATTGCGTTGAGAGGCCCTCTCCAACCCAGTAAGAAAGAGATGTTGTTATGTTATGTTATGTCAAGTAAAAATAAAAATTTTGACTCGATACAAATTAAATTAAAAAATAAAACAAAACAAAATAATAATATAATTATCAATTACTAATAATTAAACCAACATTGATCTATCTTAATTCCTTATCTATCAAGTGCCAAGCGAGATCAAATCTCTTTTGGTGCAAACCTTTTCTCAAATTTTACACTAAAAAAAAGTTTGCACCTTGATAGAACCCATGGGAGGATGACACTGGGATAATTGATGTTTTATAACATTTTTAATTTAAAATTATCAAACATATATATTTATTTTTTATTTTAATTATAGTCAAAATTGTTTTATTTTGTATATATAATTTTTTTATTTTATTTTAAAAGGGACACAAGGTTGAGCATGGAAGGAATTGCATTTGAATCAATTACTAAAACATTATATTTTATTATTACTTGATTACTAACTTATTTAATCATTACAAAACATTTAAAATCTAACCATTACTTGTGCATAGGGTCCTAGATAGACAGTGATTAGGTGCTCTGTTAAGGCACTCCTTGATGTGAAGTCATTGATTCAATGATTCAATTATTCGCCCCAATCGGGGTGATATATTAGACACCATGAAGATGTAGTCTTGCCAAGGTTACCAAAAAAAAAAAATATCTAACCATTACTTTATATATAACTTTATTTAACCAAATACTCTAACTACTAAATGAAATGGTCATTTTCTGAATATTTTAAGTTATTTAATTTACAAAATTCGAATGCCTCTAGATTTTTCATAATAGTAAATTCATTATGTATTCAAAAATACATTTTAAATCACAAAAAATTACAATTTAATTATTATTACTCAATTCCAACAAACAAAACTATTTTATTTATTAATTAAACTACATCTTATTGTACCTGCCGCTGGGAGGATACTACGCATCAGGTTTTTCCTGATTGTGACATTAATTCACCTTGATTAGACATATGTTTTCAATTTTTTTTTATTTTTGCCATGGTTCACTATAAGATTTATTATTGTTTATTTATTTTAATTATTTTAATTTGAATTATCTGTTATCTAATTAGCCAAAAAATTTCACTTGTTATTGCAAAATGCCTAGATTTTATCACCATTATTTGTACTGTGATTACAAAAACATTTATATCTATCCTGCAGGTCTTGTACTTTATTTGGAGTCGCATTAAGCAAAATAACGAGACAATGCTGAATGCATTTTCCCCGTATGAGCCACCCATTATGGTATGTCAGATAGCACGCACATACGTAGAGAGAGCCGTTTTCTCTGTATCAGTCACCATTTATGGTCTTTGACAGATTTTTATATACCTAAACTCCTGAGACCCTGTCAAATTGGTTTAAACTTCATGATATAATAATATTCCAACTCTTTTGAAATATTTATTAAACCCAATTTGCAAAATCGAACCTTTGAACTTGCTCTACGTTGATTTATATGGAGCCCACACATTCAATGCTTAACATTAACATTTTAAAAACTGACATTTACCATTGAAACCAACACTTGATCTTTTGGCCACATAATCAAAGTTTGATGAATGATTTTAAATGGAATAAACGCTGGGCCATACCTCATTAATTTCCGTGCGTATGCTCATATATCATAGTTGGTGCGCGATATATAAAGGTAGGGTATAATGCATCGTGGGCCCGACGAGTGGTGTTGGTTTTTAAACCATTGGCAAATGCATAGATTATAATAAATCAAATGGACAGAAGAATTTATTAACCTTGTGGGACCCTCACGAATCGCATCGGAGAAAATAATAACAGCGGAACATGTTAATAAAAGTCTCGATGGCGATTGCGAAGCCGATGTGTTTATGGACTATGATTTATATGTGTTTGAAGTTCCGGCTTAAAAGGCATTAATTGCATTAGAACGTTTGCGAATGCATCAATCACATCGGAGGAAGGGCATCGCATCAAAACATTGGCAAATGCATTAATCGCAATCGGAAGCATTGAGTTGCGATTAATCGCATCGGCAAATAGAAAGAAAGGTTTATAAAGCTGTGGCGCCCGAAATTTTCAAAGGTTAGCATTGGGGTTAGAATATGAGAGCATATTATATGCGTAGTCTGCATTGTTTTAAAGTGGACCCGATGCATATTATTCAGCGGATTTGATAAGTAGGTTTGGTGTTGGTTTTTAAACCATTGGAAAATGCATAGATTATAATAAATCGAATGGAAAGAAGAATTTATTAACTTTGTGGGACCCTCACGAATCACATCGGAGAAAATCATAACAGCGGAACATGTTAATAAAAGTCCCGATGGCGATAACAGAGCCGATGTGTTTATGAACTGTGATTTATATGTATTTGAAGTTCCAGCTTAGAGTGCATAGATTTAAAAAATAAAAATGAATACAGTTTGTATATGGACAGAGAGTGTAAGCAGGTAGGCTGAGCACAAAGATTAATTATAAACAAGAGATTGCATAGTTAAAAATAAAATAATAAATTTGAAAAACAAAGAATTAAATATAAAATTAAAGTTATATTTTTTTTAATTAATATAGTAAAAAATAAAACAATAAATCTATAGTGATTTTGTTCAAACAATAAAGTAGATTGGGATATGTATTTTTTAAACTATACATAATAAAACAGGTAAAAGTATTACAAAAGAAAACTTATCAAAGTTCTCCATTGCGTGATAAAGTACAACGTATCAAATGAACCGTTTGCAACTTTGGACCCCGCTGAACGTGAAAAAACTTAAACCAAATATGGAAAATAAATTTGTGTTATAAAAATTATCGGATCCGAGACTTGCCATTACAATCGTCTGAAGACATAAGAACTTGCGATTTGCAATTGCGATTGGGCGAATCGCATTGCATCATTCAACAATAGCAAAGAAAACATATGCCCAAATTGTTGTGCGATGTGGAAATCAAATCCGCCTTATAAAACTTATCGGGTTCGAGACTTACGATTGCAATGAGTCCAAAACAAAAGAACTTGCGATTTGCGATTGCGATTGTGCCAATCACATCATTCAACGGTGGAAAAACAAACGGATGCGGCGATCACATTGCAATCTTCCACATCAACAAGACACTTAATTTTAATACAATTTGCGATTGCAATTCAAAAGTATATGCAATGTTTTATTGATTCATACCATTGCAATTGGGCCATAACAAAAGAACTTGAACTTGCGATTGTGCCAATCACATCGCATCATTGAACAGTGGCAAGAAAAACATATGCGGTTGTATCATATAACTTGTGATTGCGATTCTCTTCATAAATTGTGCAGCAATTTAACCACGATATCGGTATTATTCACACTGACTCCTCGACTAAATGCAGCGCCTTATTTTAGAGCTCTATGACAGAGTTCCATCCACAAAGTTAATCATAGGGGATGAACTATTCCCATACAGAAATTGATTCGACTAATGCACATGTAAAACTGGATAGATTCATTCATATATAAAATCTTGAATTTACTTACAAAGCTTTGGCCAGATTTTCGTTTATAGTAATGAGTTAGAATGTTAAATTTAAGGATGTTGTATTGTACAATAACCCTCCCCATTTTTAAAATTTTAGAATAAATCCCATTTAAAAATAGGTCCCCTTTTTATATCTTTTCCATAAATAAAAAGATGCATATCACATTTTATTCACAAAGTTTACAAGTTTTAAAAAATTTCCGATCCGATGAGTTAGAAGACCTTTTAACATATTTTGAACATATTAGAAAAATTTATACTTAGAAATATGTTAAAATGAATAGTAAATCGCAATCGGAAATTTGGAAAAGTTCTTTTAAAGAGTTTTTATTGCTTTGAGAAGTTCCGATGCGATCGCCCTCAATCACAATCGCATTTCGGAATAATATTAAGTATTGCACTTTTTCTATTTATAACAATGCGATGCGATTTATCGCAATCACGTCTTGGGAAAAATATTAAACATTGCATTCCTCTCATTGCAAAATTCCGATGTGATTGCGCTCAATCACAATCGCATTTTCGGAGATAGATTATAACAGTCCACTTCATTTTAAATCTCCAATGTAATCGAGATTTGGTAAAAACGTTTTCACTCAAACAAATTGCGATGCGATCATCGCAATCGGAAAATCGGCATGAATCATATTCTATTTATCTTGTGCACCATTGAAGACTTGCGATGCAATTGTTATTTTGCCTTTATATTTATTCATCGCATCGCAAAAGATCAAAAGTGAATTTTAACATTTATTACAAGGATTCGCCGATCTCCGATTGTATGACAATATTAATTCAAAATCAGACGGAGGATCATGGGTTATTTTGTTCTCAATATGTGAATTTCACCCCTTGGAGAGCATTTATGTTGAAAATACCGAGAGATTAAATGGTAATTAAAATCTTTGTAGCTGTTCTCATTATTGTGTTTTATTTCGGCTGAAAGCATTCATTTGAATTGCAAAACAAAAGTTTGAATCCTTTCATTCGTAGAACCAGAGAGAGTTTACTCGACTCTGAAATGTCAAAGAGAAGCAGAAAGTCTAAAGCTGCTTTTGTTGCAAATGCTCATGTGCTAAACATGCCGTCCAAGGAAAAACCAACGAAGCTCAAGCTAGTCACAGACACCTCCTGTCAAGGACTGGGGAAGATGACATGGGAGAATGTATACAATTTTCTTGAAAAAGAGAAACCTAGGGTTATTGTGCCCAAAGCAACTGTTCTTGATGAAGAAGATTCAGAATCTAACTCTGAATCTCAACTTAGTGCATTGGAAAATTCATTTTTACATCGAGTTGCTGCCCGGGCAAATATTTTTCCCTACTATGATGTTATCATATGGGTCATTGACAATGTGACCATTCAAAACAGGACTTTTGTTTATGCTTCTGGATCAGTGTTCGGGTCATTCAAGGAAGAAGATATTAAAGCAATGTACCATCCTCCCAATCCACAAAAGATTTACAACAAAGAATTCCTTAAGGAATATGCTGAAGAACATCCAAACCAGGCAGAGCCAATCAAAGAATAGAGGAATAACCCTGAGAAACATAAGCAAGAGGCATCAGGTATGTACTCTGTGGAGTCTCTTTCACCTCCATATTGTTATGCCGCAACAATGATGTGTAGGTTGTTCGGAAACGACAAATCTGCTAGATTTTCTATTCATATGGTCCTGTTAATTCATTCTGTTGTTAATTCTGAAATTATGGATTGGGCTGTCATTTTGTCGGATAACATAGCTAATCGAATTCTAGAGTATATAAAAGATAAGAATTCAGGGAATTCTCCCTCTTTCCATTTTTGTGGTTATATTTTGGACGCCCTCTGTTTCAATTCTGAGTTCCCCATGCTAGGTTGGAAATGGACTCCAAAAGAACCTATTCCTATTCATGTGTATCATAATTTATTATGGAAAGAACATTTCAAACTTCATGTTTACAGAGTCTGCCATGGTTTTCTAATTCCAATCTACCAAACCATTTTTGGTCATTTCCCTCCTAGACTGTCCAATAAAGCCAAGACTGATTTGTCTTCTATCGGAGATTGGTTCGGAGAAGAAAAATTCACTTATATCAGAATTTTTGGGAGTATTTTTCAGCCACATATCCTTCCCCTATATGTTCCAGATAAGCTGTTAGCTCAGGATATTTCCTATCAACTGACAGTTGAAGGAATGTCTAGAATTTTGAAAAGCAATAAAAAGCTTATGTGGCCTACATTTCCTTTTAAGTGTGGTGACTATACTCTTAATAGTTTTGCTCATGCTAAGAAAGAAGTTGGTAAGATTTCTAATCTTAAGTTTTCAACAATTCCTGGAAGACAATACGACCCAAGGAAAGTGGCGCATGATTTTACTACCTCTGTTTCGATTGCCCGATTCGAGCATGAACCAAACATTTTTGATGATTTATTTGTTTCCATGGATGATATATCCCAAGTCTTTGATTCAGCCAAGTCCAAGTTACAGGCCGAGGACTTGAAAAAGTTTTTGTTGTATAGAAGCCAAAGGTTACTTAATGTGCCTTTTGATCAGTTGAGAGCTCCCATACAGGAGAAAGCATCACAACAAGTAGGAAGTACTTCTGGTAAAGAAGTAGAAGGCGCTGATCCTATTTTAGGGAAAAAGGATGACAGCAGTAAAGCCGACACTGCCAAAATAGAAACAGCTTCTCAAAAAGATACACAGAAGCCTTTAGTGCAAACAGAAAAAGGGAACACTGGCACTAATGCCCAGCTACATATTGAAAAGGGAAGTACAGAAAGTAAAAACACTGAACAGGCACCCAAGAATGATGTAGGTTCTCAACTTGGAGGACAAGTAGATACTGAATTGGTTGTTTCTTCTCATTTGCTAAATCAATATCAACAATTTGCACAGCAGATAGGATTGGAAAACAATCCTCAAGTTGACGATCCCAAATATCAGCATGTGGAAATCATTCTTGAAAACCCCACTGGAGAAATTATGTTAAAGATAGAAGAAATCCCTCCTTTAGATATATTCTACAGTCCCAAACATAGGGCTGTGGTAAGAAAACAAAGGAAAAGGAGGAGAACAGATCAAGATGCTCTTTTGGAATCATAGGGGGAATTGCTAAATGTTGTTTATAAAAATGCTGAGGTGGATCCATCTGAGGATCTCACCAAATTGTCTCAGTATGCTCGTGCCTATAGTGCTGCCACTATAGATAAAGCTTCTGAAGTTTCACAGCTAGTAAAACAAAAGGATATGCAAATTTCTATCTTTGAAGAACAGGTTGCAGGTGATCAACAAAAGATAATTCAGTTGGAACAGTGGGTACAGGATGCATAACTCAGAGCTAAACAACTAGAAGAGCAACTCAGCCTTGAAAAGAAAAATATTGATGAACAAGCCTTGAGCAAACAATATAAGTTGACTCAAGAAGTAGAAAAGCTACAAAATCTTTTACAAAATGAGAGAAATTCAAAGGTTGAACACGAAAAAATGTTCCAATAAAAAATGGACAAGTTCAAGGAGTATCCCAAGCTGGATCAATTCATTACTAAAGCTCTTGAAATGAAAAAACTGCTATCTCAACAGTTAAATGAATTTTGTTTAAAGTTGACACAAATTGAGCCTTTGTACAAAATTACATCGTCTTTGATAAATAAATCAGTCACTCTTAGGCAAGAAATTGAAGATGTTGATGATAAAATTCCCGAGTTTCTTTCATGGTTGGATACAGAGCAAGGAAAAAAATCTAACCTTCCTAGAATTGAAGAGAGACACAAGGAAATTCTATTTATGGAATGGGAACATCAGTTAATGAAATTAGAAAGAGCCACATCAAGGGCTAAAAGTTTAATGAATAATACAACACAATTGATTAATGACATCCTGTATGCTACCAATTTGATCTCAGATTGTATTCTAGGTTGGTTACCTAAAGTAAAAGAATTTGATTCTAGGTGGAAGCAAGAGATAATCGATAAAAATAAAAAAAATTAGCAAACTTCAAGGAATTTTATGGGATAATATGTGGTCTTATCTAATCAAGCCACACAGCCAACAGATGGCCATCAAATTCCTTTCAAATGCTATTCAATGTATCATTCCTAAATTCTCTGATGCTACATACGATGGACAGTTACATTCAAAAATGACTCGGCCAACAGAAGTCCAAGATATGCTCAATGTCTGCCACCTTCGTTTATCCACCTCAATCGATGATTAATGAGCTAGTCTACTACAAGTTCGCATTTTAGTTTAAGATATTTTATTTTAGATAAATTGTAGGAATAGTTTTAGTTATTTGTTTTATTGAGTACCTATTTAAACCCCTTTCATGCATTTAGAAAGGGGTCCTTAATTTGTAATATTTTTTGACTTGGAGATTACATTTTTGTACTACATTTACTTCTATATTCTTTTATAAAGGGTCACATCTGGTGATTCTGTGCGGAATTATTTTTTAAGAGTTGCATTTCTGTACCTTGGAGTTGATTTTGCATTGTAATTGCTGGATTAGAGTATCAGATTTCATTTGAAAGTCTCAAGATGGATATGGTATTTCTATCTATTCACTGTTAATTTCTTTTGTTATATGATATTCTCTTTTAAATTTGCTATTGTTTATGTGTGCTTCGTTTTACAATATTTCTTTATATATATCATTTTTTAGTATATTAGAAATATTTATCTTTCATAAGTGTATGTAAATGATATACAATGATGAATACAGTATGCTAATATAACTCTGTTTAATTTCTTAAACAGAGTTGTCTTTATTCGTTGCTGCACATTTCAATTAAGCTATAATACATTTTTATGGTTATTGTTCAATTGAAATAATTTTAAGTTGTATTCACATATGATACCCGGGCTAGTTTTAGAATTTATTTATCATTATTTAAACTAGATTAGCTAGTATTTTCATTTCAATTCATTTAGTCCCATTTCCCCCATCCAATCATTCCAATACCAACGCATTCAAATTACTAGGAAACTGGTCCTACAAATCCAGTTGGAGCCACCATACCAAATGGAAAAGAAGTTGTCTTAAGGTGCCGACCGAGTGGTTATGCCCTAATGTTTGAAGCTATTTTTGAGGCTTCAACATTTTTGGCACTAGAAGGAGGGCCAAAGCTATGAATGGCAGATAAATCTAAATCTGAAAGCCATTCTAAGAGCACATCAAGTATAGAACTGCACATAACATCTTCAGAGTTGTCAGGAATTTGTTTCAGAAGAGTAGTTGGTTTAAGTATAAATGTGCGTTCGTCTATTGGTGCTATGTTTATAAAGTTGCATTCTCTTGAACTATGATTCAATGGTAGTGATAGAGCTATGTGGACTGTTTATTGAGCTGAAATTTGTTGAAGGTTAAGCAAAGCATTGCCTAGAGACCGTATCATTTGAATAGCATCAATTTTTCTCTTTTCAAGTTCTTTTCGTATCCTTTTGAATGCATTTGTCATAGATTTGTCAACTTTGGTCATATATGAAGTGCAATATGAAGCTATAGCATATGCATTTAGAACATATTGAGCATCTGTATTTGCATTCCATAGGTGTGGCATATTGTATGCAAAGCTATTATTCCATATTTCTGATGGTTTTTGTTGCAAGAATACCATTGGTTGTGTTAATGTACTTTGTATTAATTCGATGTAAGCAGTTTCTGTTAACTGGAATTCATCTAAGAAATCTTCATGGCTAGTTGATTTTTCATAGTGTTTTTGCTCTAAGGTGCTTTGCAAGGACAAAAAATTTTCATTTATTGAGCCATGTACCGAAGTAATTGGTTCAAGAATCCTTGTTCTTTTCATTGGTAGCATTGGAAATTTGTATCTACACTGTGATGCTTTTCTTTTTTTATAGCTTTTGGTATGATGATGTTCATGTATCTTTGCGAGTTCTGGATCAAGGTGATTTGTGCTACAAGTTATATAGTTATCCAAGAAGTTTTCAATTTCTAAGTTAGTATTAATTCCATATATTGGAGCATTTTCTATCCATATAGGAGCATGTTCATGTGCACTATCTCTATTTTGGAACTCAGTTACAAAGTAGTAATCTAATATTTTGCCAAAAAATGTGCTATCTTGACAGATCAATTGCTTCAATGCATTTGTCTTATGTCTATAGTAACGTGTACATGTTAGTGGGTCCTTTCTGACAAGATAATCAATGTTGCATTCCTCAATTGTTTCAATGTGTTTCTCTTTATTTCTATTACTATGCAATTTAATAAGAGTTTGTACTAGTGGTGTCCAAAGATGCTTTGCACTTGTAAATGTAACAAAGAAAGTTGGAGGACCTAATTGTCGTATCATTGCAAATATATGTTTCTGCATTTATTGATGGTAATCATGAGAAATTCTTATGTGTTTGAAATCTATGTATCCAATGTGACTTTTTAGTAACTTTTCTAAGTTGGGCTTGTACTTAACATCTTTTTCCAACAACTTTCTTCCTTGTAATTTTCCTTTTCTTATTCATACTGAGATGCATGACATGACCTTTTCAATGAGTATTTGCATTGTCTTGAAGAACAAATTTGTGATGTGATAGGAAAAGTGACCATTGCAATGCATTAGTTCCCATTTTACTATTTCTTGGTAAGGAAATCTTTGTAGTATATCATCGTCACGTGGATTTCCAAAGAATAGTGTTGGGAAAATCATTTCTTCTACATGTTTGTCTTTGAATATCCCAAGTGGTCATTGTCCCTCAGCTGGTGCTATTTCAATAATCTTGTCTTGTAAATCATGAATTTGTTGTGAAGCTATGAATCCATGTACCAAGGTTTCAGTTGGCCTTTCACTTTCTGAAATGCTATCAGTTTCACTTTTTCTATCAATGTTGTGATCGTCGGATTTATTACCTTTATTGTCCAATTCAAGTATATGATTCCAATTGCTATTAATGGAAATGTTTTCATTTTTATACAAATTTCGAGAACATATTTCTTTAAGTGCTCTCATGAAAATATGCACACGCACTTTTCCTGTTTGATATGCATTCTCGTATTCTAGTCGCCGTTTTAATGCAATAACAATTGTGATTGTATTTTTTATGGATTGTGGCAATGCTTTTTGGACAATGTCCATCTGGATAAGTACATTGATTATTGAACCAGTTAAGCCCATTTGTGATCGCTTCTTCCCACATTGTCTTATTTGTGCAAAGGGAATTCTCAATGCAAAAAGTCTTTCCTCAAGCTCTGAAAGTCTTGTTACAGTTTGTAATGGCTTGTTACGTCTTATTTGTTCAAGTGTTGCAAAGCGAGGAAACTTTGCATTCGCAAGTGCTGTTTTGCAAGATCTACAAATGATATTTAAATGTAATGTCTTCTGTTTTTCAGATATGTTTATGTAAATTTTTTCTAATTCAAGTCCAATGCTTGAGATGTTCTTTTGAAATTGCAATGTCTTACATATTGGACATTTGGTTTTTGGTGTGTCTTCAATTTGTCGTTTGGAAATTTCTATGGGAGTACTTTTTCGTGATGAACAATTTTTATCTGCTATTTTGTTTCTATTTTGTCCAATTTTATTTGGGTCATTTGTACGTATCATTTGTTTCAATTTGCGCAAGTTTATTCTATTGTTGGTGTTTTCGTGCATTTGTACTATTCTATGTTGCAAATTTCACCGATTTGTATTTTGATTTGATAGTAATGGTTCATAATGAATGTGTGATGTACTTGTTTCAAATGATAATATGTTGTACATTTGGTTGAAATTTGTTTTTGATTGGTAGTAATTCACAATGGTTTTACTGGTAAATGGCCATATTTGTATGTTTACATTGAATATGATCGATGTCCATTGGAAGCAAAATGATGTTCCCTCAACTCCTCCTTTTTCATATGGCATTGCCATATTAATTAGGTATTGTTGCCAGCCTGCAACCATTGTTTGACTTTGTATAGTTTCATTTGTTAAGTGTTTTTATATATAATTTAATGCATCGTTGCTCCTACCCATTAGTGCATTGCAAAAAGATTGGACAATGTAGAGTCTGAAAGATTGTTCATCAAATTCAAGTGCTATTAAATGACAAATTGCACTAAACATGCTATTAGCACATTTCGACATAGTTGTTTTTGCTATATGCAATCCATGAATTTGCATTTCATGAACAATGGATTCATAATGGTTTTCAAGATATTTGCAAAGAAGTGACAAGGAATAATTTGGTGCAAAGTTGCATCTACATAATCTTTTGTATAATAGGGGTTCAAAATATCCACTAATGGGATCTGTATCATGAAACAAAATGTTTAGTGGAATTGTATCTAGATCGTGGTTGAAGAACAAATACCTTGTTTTCATTGTTAGTGACCAGACTCCAATTGGTATGTTCAACCACTTTGATAGCCACAGTATGCAAAATGTGTCTCCCCATAGGCTTCTTTCAGATTGGAAATTGCTATTAGATGCAGAAAAACGCATTCTACGAAGGTATGTCTCAACATCGTGAATTCCATGAAGTTGATATAACATGACAGGATCTAGTTCATATTGGTATGATTCTTTTGCCTCTGTGTCATTTTGCTGTAGACAATTGAGAAAATGGTCTATTATTCCATTGTGCAGTTCAATAGACAAGTAACGAAAGTGCAGAAGCTCTTCAAATGCATTGAACAAACAATCTCCATGAGTATATGCAAATTGTTGTAGTCTAAAGACACTATGGTTCATTAAAATGATATCAATATTAATATCTATGTGATGTTTTCTTGCTGGATGGTAGTTTTCAATGTCTATGATTTCAACCATTTTTTTCCATGTATTTATTCTTCAGATTTGTATGGTGATTTGTTTACTAAGTACTATGTATCTTAGATTTTTTTTCCTCAAAGATGAGAAGAGCTTCTATAATATTTTTTGCTTTATTGAATATATCTCTATGATAATGTTTACTAGCACAAAATACTAATTTTACTATTATATTGTATCTTTGATTTCAAAATAGTAAAATAAGAGAAGCAAAGTTGCAAGTAACTAGTTCCTATTTTGCATCTCTCTGTATTTCAAAAGTATCACTGCAAAACAAAGAAGATGCAACATTGATTATTGTCTCTGAAAACATGAATCTCACATACAAGCTATGTATTCTAGAAATAATTCACTTTTGTATACAATAGAAAGCATGAAATACAGATTGTATGTGTCTTGATTGGTAAAGCTAATCTTGCTAGTTGTAAAAAACATAGTTGTAATTACGAATATGTATGTACAGTTAGATATGCACTATAGCATAATAGCATCTTGAAGGCAGAATATGCTTCATACAAAGACAATTACTAATTCAAAGAAAAGTAGGAGAAAAAAAGGCTAATTGGGTAACAACCTTGCAAGAATATGGTATTGACATTAAACCAGCAAAGATTGTTAGAGGACAAGGTTTTTGTAGATTATTAGCAGGAGCTCATAATAATCAGAAAATCAAGATCTAAAGAATGCTATTTCAGTAAGTCAGATAAGTGTTACAGATTCTGAATCTCAGTATGCTGATCTGATATTTTACTTGAAAAATGGGTATGGTCCTTCTAATATCAGCTATAAGAATAAACATGCTTTAAGATTAAAAGCTACTAAATATGAAATCATTGATAATGTGTTATTCAGAAAAAATTATGATTCAATCTTACTAAGATGTCTTGAAAAGACTAAGGAAAAGAAGGTTTTGCGGGAACTACATGATGGACCAGCAGGAGGTCATTTTGGAGGCAATACCACAGCCCAAAAAATCATCCATGCTGGATATTATTGGCTTACTCTTTTTAAAGATTCTCATGATTATGTGAGAAAGTGCAAGATTTTCCAAACTGCTAGTGGAAGGCAGAGGAAGCCAGCTTTTCCTCTACATCCAGTAAACATTGAAGAACCATTTGAGCAATGGGGGCTTGATATTATTGGTGAGATAACTCCTCATTCTTCCAAGTAGCATAAGTACATTCTCACAGCAATAGATTACTTCACAAAATGGGTAGAAGCAATTCCTCTAAAGGTAGCCAACTTTGACGAAATTATTGATTTCATCGATCAATTCATCATTACCAGATTTGGTGTACCTAATGCTCTGGTCTGTGATAATGCATCTTATTTTTATGGTAATAGTATAATGGAATTTGTAATTAAAAGAGGTTTTAAATAAGTCATAGTCTTAATTGGATGGGACAATGAATATTTAATGGTTAAAAGGTAACCCTGTCAGGACTATGAACGTTTTCTTGTAGCAGAGGCAATACCTGTGACAATAGAGTATATTACATAAGCTAAACTTGAGAAAATCCACTTACTTTATTATTATCAACTAATCAAAGCTTGAGATAACCCAAAAAATGTTTTTATCCTTGAAGAATTAGAAAGAAATTGTAAGTAATTTTTATTCTTTTACATAGTTAGATTTTATTTGAATTATCTTAAGAAATTTTTTCATTATCTTTAGAAATTTTTACTTACTTGAAATATAGTATTCATTTCATTTTTTCAGAGATAACTGTTTCTTCCAGTGAATCGCCAATTGTTGTACTGTACAACAACCCTCCCCATTTTTAAATTTTTAGAATAAATCCCATTTAAAAATAGGTCCCCTTTTTATATCTTTTCCATAAATAAAAAGATGCATATCACATTTTATTCACAAAGTTTACAAGTTTTAAAAACTTACCCATCCGATGAGTTAAAAGACCTTTTAACATATTTCGAACATATTAAAAAAATTTTATACTTAGAAATATGTTAAAATGAATAGTAAATCGCAATCAGAAATTTGGAAAAGTTCTTTTAAAGAGTTGTTATTGCTTTGAGAAGTTCTGATGCAATCGCGCTCAATCGCAATCGCATTTCGGAATAATATTAAGTATTGCACTTTTTCTATTTATAACAATGCAATGCGATTTATCGCAATCGCGTCTCGAGAAAAAGATTAAACATTGCATTCGTCTCATTGCAAAATTCCGATGTGATTGCGCTCAATCGAAATTGCATTTTCGGAGATAGATTATAACAGTCCACTTCATTTTAAATATCCGATGCAATCGGGATTTGGAAAAAACATTTTCACTAAAACAAATTGCGATGCAATCATCGCAATCGGAAAATCGGCATGAATCATATTCTATTTATCTTGCGCACCATTGAAGACTTGCGATGCGATTGTTATTTTGCCTTTATATTTATTCATCGCATCACAAAAGATCGAAAGTGAATTTTAACATTTATTACAAGGATTCGCCGATCTCTGATTGCTACGTGGCTTCTCCAAAAGTTTATCGCACACATTATAAAAATATGATTTAATACCTTGTGAGCATGCGATATACCATTACGGTTTTGTAAGATCATCACTATTGTCTAGAAAATTCTGAGTCAATAAACTGATTCCCAGTACAAGATGCGTCATTGGCCTGGAAAATTGTTGAAAACAAATGAGTTGAATAAAGTTGAATAATTTAAATTTCCCCGATGTAATTATTTAACATTTTGCTATAAATATTTGAGATTCTATGATATAACATTACACAACAGCAGTGTATACAAGCAATAACAGAGAATGCAATTATAGAAATTTAAAATTTAAATTAAATTATGTTCTAAATAAACTTTATCATTTTTGTATTATTATTTATTTTAATTATAAAAACTTTAAAAAATTATTTAAAAAAAATTAATTTTAAAAAATTATCATGATTGAAATTTGTTAAAATGTTAAATAAATCTAATACAAATAATAATACTTAAAATTGTGATTTTTTAAGAATAATTTTAGTAATTGGGATTATGTCAAATAGTTATAGTGAATAATTCTTATTTTTCTAATTCAGATTCAAATTTTCACCAATTACATGATAAACATTAATGTGTTGATGATTATTACTTAAATTAGTTATATTTGAACTAACCTATACCATTTTCGTATATATGTAGATTAACTTCACAGTTTGACAGTTTTCGAACTCCACACCTCTGAGATATTTTAGCCATGAGTATTAATTGTACTATGGGTAATTATATCAATTGAATGGTTTTGATATTTCTCGGGATCTTATCTCATTAAGTGTTTCGTGCCAATTTTTATGGCTCTATTAATTCTGTTCAACTTGCTATTTTAACTAATTCACTTTCCGTTTCCTGTGCATAGAAATGCATGTGAGTCTGGGCACTTCACTCTATTAGTGTTGTATGGAAGCTTGTGCATTGAAGGTTATAAACCTTTTCAATTAATATGAGATTAACAACGTTCAAGTCTTACCACATTAACTTTACCCTTCAAATATGTTTTATTCTGAATGTAGTATGGTTGAAACCATAGGTAATAAAGATAAGGTTATAAGGCCATAGGTCATTATATAAAGACTTTTATCATAAGTCGAGACGAGTAAATTAAGCTATGTTTGTACTATATATTGTACAATGACAAAGGAAGCGGACCCCCGAGGTACTTGACATCAGTGGTGAACTTCTCTAGACTGACCTGCAGTCATATATAGCATTACTAAGTACACATCAGCCACATGCTAATAAGAACATCATAAATAAAATTGTGATGCATGGAGCTTTTATTACTTGTATGATTAGAAGTTGCAAATAGAACATATGGATAACACTTTAAAATTGGAATCTATCACATTTAAAATGCTCAACCATAGATTAACTAATTATAAGTATATTATAGTTAAAAAAATAAGTTTTTATTTACATTAATTATAATTTAATACTTAATAAATATATATATAGTAGATATTTATTTTGTTCAATTTGCCACTTCTCTTTAAATTATTTGTGCTAATAGTTTGTTTATTTATTATTTTATATTATTATGTTTATTTATTATTTTATACTATTAAATATTGAACTGCAATTGCAAAATACTCTTAATTTATATAATTTTTATTAATGTAAATTTAGTGAATTATGATAAATAAATATAATAAATTATTTTTTAAAATAAGTTTCCACTTAAATTATTATTATCAATAATTTTTTGTATAATATTTAGGTATGATGAAGTTCTTATAAATTTAATTTGCATAATATTTATACATCTTCTATACTATATATTTTCTCTTAAAATAAATATTCAATTTTATTTTTAGTTCTTGCTACTTAGTTTAATTTAATTACTAATTTATTTTGTATTATTATGATGTAATTAGTATTGGTTAAATGTAATTAATATTTAACTTGTTTCACATCGTTGTAAAAACACAAATTAAGCTTAAAAAAGAAATTAGGCTGGGGGCGTTGTTTAGTCTTTATTGAATTTTAAATAGTCATTAATATATTTTTGACTTTCCTATCAAATTTGATTGAAAATGCTTTTAAGAACCATTGGATCCAGGTCATTAAATAATTTATTGAAAAAACATAAATTACATATTTATCTTTGTTTGATTCGAGGATTACATTAAACTAAATACATATCAAATCTACATGCTGCTACATGAAAAGATTTGGTTGACTGATCCCATGCATAGCAATAAGGCTTAGACCCGATACAACTTATTCATTAGCAATATATTCCTCCAGTTACGTCACTATGTAGGCATTGAATCTTATTACAGGGAATTAAATGGGGTAGAATAAATATTTCAATTTATATAAAGAAAGCTAAATGATGTAGAATATGAACTCAATAGAATTTCGGTTTGTGGAGTTGTTTCAGTTTTGATCAATTTGTAATGTTATCCACATAGTTTTGACTTGCCGCTCCAAATTATTGAATTTTGGTATGTGGAGTTGTTTAGTTTTCATTAAATTATAAATTAGTTATTAATATATTTTCTACTAGGTTGAAAATACTTTTAAGAACCATTGTATCCACATCATTAAATAATTTATTAAAGAACACAAATTATAGATTTATCTGTTCTCGCTTCGAGGATTACATTAAAGTAAATCCATGTCGAATATACATTTATCATCGGTCATTTCTTGATTGTACAAATGCTCACAGCTGTCCACCTATTCTACTGTGAAAACCATCATGAAAAAATAAAACTCAAATTTCAATGTTATTAATTATACATAGAATCATTATTAACAATAAGGTTTTCCGCATCGAATATGTAATTTATGATATTCATTATGCAAGTGCAGATCTGAGTTGGAGGCTCTAGTGATGTCACATACATCCCATGTAGATCTCTTGATATCAACAACCATTAATTCAAAACTAAATAGCATAAAATTATAGCAGTTGTACCAGTTTCTACTTTGCAGTTATTATTTTGCTTGAAGCTCTGTGAATTTTATTTCCGCTCTTTAGATTTTCTGTTCTTGACCGTCGAAATCTTTGTATTCTACTCAGCACATCTGCAAGTAGATTTATCATGCGACTCGACACTCTGCAAGCAAGATTTCGCAAGTAAGCCTGGAACTGTGCGCCTCCGGTTGCAAGGTTTGCTAAGCATAATTTCTCTTACTCTTTCACGTAATTCCACATATTAAATTCGCTTTCTTGCTTTGAATCTGAGTGCAAAGTGGATGATATTATACCTGCAATTTACATATTATGGACTGTGTTTGTAAATGATAGCCGATGGAACAAAGATGATTGCAATTCCATTCGAATTTGATAAAGTTGGTGTGTCCTACAATTCTCGTTTCTTTTTAACAAATTTACAAAGTTCCTAGAAGTACTTCTCAAGATTATATCATACAGAGAAAACATAGAAAACAGAATTTTGTTAGGTCTCTAGCATGAGAATACCATTTGTATCAACCTCGGAGGATTCAAAGTCATTTCGCTTGGAACGACTTTGTTTACTAAAGCCTCCGTTCATTAAAAAATGTATATTATTATAATCATCATTTTCTGAAACAAATTCCACTTCATTTTTAGCTTCGGTATTAGCAGATAAAAAACTATGTTCTTGTTTGACTTAAATTTTTTTTGCCATAATTTTAATTTTCAAAAATATAAAATACTTTCCATAATTTTAATTTTTTTAAAATTATTATTTAATTAAAAATTACTTCGTAGTAATTTTAATTTTTCCTAAAACCTTCAAGATTACGTCGTAATTTTACTTTTCAACAAAAATTACATCACACAGACTGTATGTTTTGAAGTTTGTTTCCATTTTCAACAAAGATTACATCGTAATTATATATATATATATATATATATAAAATTTGATATAGAATAAATTTTGTCATCCTATAAATCCTTGCGTGACTGGATTCTATACCATTTATTTGGTTGTCAAAATATATTGGCTCTGCATTATTTGGCTTTTTTTTTTTTTCAATTTTAACTAACCTGGACAGTACAATACTACTAGGAAGACGATTTTGAGTGACATTTTATGACAAAATAATCTTTTTTTCTCTTAAGCTTTAGATTTTGTCAGAAAAGTTTTGATTGTGGTTCTCCAAATTTGATGTATGATCATGCTCTTGAAGTAATTCCCGAGTGATCGCTACAACCTCGTTCTCTTAAGCTTTCGATTTTGTCAGAAAATTTTTGATTGAGGTTCTCCAAATTCGACGTATGATCATGCTCTTGAATTAATTCCCGAGTGATCACTACATTCCCGTTTCTTACATCTACAATCTGTGATAAGGTTCATAGTTTTCCAGTTCCCAATCTTTAGGTGTTTAGTCTGATTCTTGAAATATCGTCTGAATTTCGTGTTGAACTTCCTTCTCACAGAGGGTTTTATAAAATAGTGACTGCTGCAAGACACAGTGCACAAAATTTGATTCTGTGTCTCTCAGTTCAAAAAAATAATAATACTGCTATGTAAACCTATTCTATTTCGCACTCTGCTCTGCTTTTTAAAATAAAAACATATGACACTGTTACAAAGACTCTCGGGCATTTCATATGTGGCAACACATATTACACTAAAAATAAAACTAAAGTAATACGCCCTTTCGGAGCCACCCAAAATGAAGGCTCATATTAAAAACATTGAAATGTTTTAACATTAGCTCTTATAACAAAGTACTTTATAAAAAAATTGCTGTGCATATAAAACATATTAAAACCTTTGACATAAAACCTTTGCATTGTTCACCATTTTAGAAAGCAGTTGGAACACAAAAAACTGGAGATAAAAAATGGAACAGTGAGAACAGAAGTAGCTAATAAAACAGATGCAAAGCCAAGGGTAGTTAAGACAGCCCCAAAAACAAAACTCTATGAAATAAATTAAAGTTCAAGCTATTTTGTGGTCATTGGTATCCTCCAAGAATTATTGCATCTTGTGCATATTATGGAGGCAAGAAAATGCAAGCACCTCAGTTGAAAGTTATTCAGAATTAATCTTTAAACAATTGCTTCCAGAATACAAGACACCTAACAAGAGTCATCAGTTTAATTGATCGAGTAAAAGCAACACTAGGAGCAGTCAAAACAGAAGTATCAAATAGAATAGATGCAAAGGCAAGGGTAGTTTATAGGTTATGTAGTTATATAAGCTTACTGAGAATAGTACTTGTTACACTATAGTCTAAAGATTTATAGCAAATTAGAGTAGCTACCCAAATAGTCACATTAGTCTTATTGCTATGGACCTATGGTGGTGGTAGTCTTAGTCACATGCCCTAAGTTATTATTATAGGATCTTAAAGATTTCATATAGTATAAATCAAGATTTTTCTATGTCATCTATTATTCACATTATCCCGCACAAGTAACTATGTCTCAACTTCTGGTATTGCTCTTATTCTTCAGTCAGTTGATACCTTTGGATAGTTAATTTGTTGTTTTTTTCTTGATGTTTTCACAAATTTAGGTGCCACTTGCTACATTGAATGAAATATATAAATTTGGAACGATGGAATGTAGTGAAATGCAACTTTCAAAGACGCTGCAACAACTAATAGGAGAAGAAGACACCGCTAATATCAAAATAGACTGTAGAAACAAAGCAACGGAGAAAACAAGTGTTGGATACTTTGCATGTAGACCTTGTAAGAAGTGGTTTATCTGTAGCTTCAAATGGTGCAAATGTTGTTTTTGTATGCAGTACATTTGTTAACATGCAAAAAATAATAAGCAGTTGTCAAAGATCAACACGAAGGAAAACAAAGAAAAAAACAAATAGTCAATACTTTAAATCTAAATGTTGTACCAGGTCGTATAGATACGACTTCAGATGATCCAAATGTTGTTCTGGTATACACCACCATTTTTAATGTCCATAGAACAATGACTGGTTGTTAGCAATCATCATAGAATACATTTATTCGTCATTGAAATGAATATTTTGTCTTATGACAAAAAGTGGTGTAACCACCAAATTTTCAAAATATAGTGATAGAATTAGTCCATATTATGTTGACCTATCTTGTCCAATATTTGCTACATTGACTTGCAAGTACATGCTTTGGTGCAATAAAGTTGGGACTTGCATAAGGGATGAATGCTTTGTAATGTAACTACCAAACTTTCAAAATATAGTGATAGAATTAGTCCATATTATGTTGACCCATCTTGACCAATATTTGCTACATTGACTTGCAAGTACATGCTTTTGTGCAATAAAGTTGGGACTCGCATAAGGGATGAATGCTTTGTAATAACTGAGACAATTCTCACGTTCATATATTTGTATCAAGCCTATTGTTGCCTTCAAGATGCTACTATGCTATAGTGCATATCTAACTGTACATACATATTCGTAATTACAACTATGTTTTTTACAGCTAGCAAGATTAGCTTTTCTAATCAAGACACATTCAATCTGTATTTCATGCTTTTTATTGTATACAAAACTAAATTATTTCTAGAATACATAGCTTGTATGTGAGATTCATGTTTTTAGAGACAATAATCAATGTTGCATTTTCTTTGTTTTGCAATGATACTTTTGAGATACAGAGAGATGCAAAATAGGAACTAGTTAGTTGCAACTTTGTTTCTCTTATTTTATTGTTTTGAAACCAAAGATACAATATAATAGTAAAATTAGTATTTTGTGCTAGTAAACATTATCATAGAGATATATTAAATAAAGCAAAAAATATTATAGAAGCTCTTCACATCTTTGAAGGAAAAAAATCTAAGATACATAGTACTTAGTAAACAAATCACCATACGAATCTGAAGAATAAATACATAGAAAAAAATGGTTGAAATCATAGACATTGAAAACTACCATCCAACAAAAAAACATCGGATAGATACTAATATTGATGTCGTTTTAATGAACCATAGTCTCTTTAGACTACAACAATTTGCATATACTCCTGGAGATTTTTTGTTCAATGAATTTGAAGTGCTTCTGCACTTTCGTTACTCGTCTATTGAACTACGCAATGGAATAATAGACCATTTTCTCAATTGTCTATAGCAAAATGATGCAGAGGCAAAAGAATCATATCAATATGAACTAGATCTTGTCATGTTATATCAACTTCATGGAATTCACGATGTTGACACATACCTTTGTAGAATGCGTTTTTCTGCATCTAATAGCAATTTCCAATCTGAAAGAGGCCTATGGGGAGACACATTTTTCATATGATGGCTATCAAAGTGGTTAAACATACCAATTGGAGTCTGGTCACTAACAATGAAAACAAGGTATTTGTTCTTCAACCACGATCTAGATACAATTCCACTAAACATTTTGTTTCATGATACAGATCCCACTAGTGGACATTTTGAACCCCTACTATACAAAAGATTATGTAGATGCAACTTTGTACCAAATTATTCGTTGTCACCTCTTTGCAAATATCTTGAAAACCATTATGAATCCGTTGTCCATGAAATGGAAATTCATGGATTGCATATAGCAAAAAAAACTATGTCAAAATGTGCTAATAGCATGTTTAGTGCAATTTGTCATTTAATAGCCCCTGAATTTGATGAACAATCTTTCAGACTCTACATTGTCCAATATTTTTGCAATGCACTAATGGATAGGAGCAACGATGCATTAAATTGTATAGAAAAACACTTAACAAATGAAACTATACAAAGTCAAACAATGGTTGCAGGCTGGCAACAATACCTAATTAATATGGCAATGCCATATGAAAAAGAAAGAGTTGAAGGAACATCATTTTGCTTCCAATGGACATCGATCATATTCAATGTAAACATACAAATATGGTCATTTACCAGTAAAACCATTGTGAATTACTACCAATCAAAATCAAATTCCAACTAAACGTACAACATATTATCATTTGAAACAAGTACATCACATATTCATTATGAACCATTACTATCAAATCAAAATACAAATCGGTGCAATTTGCAACGAAGAATAGTGCAAATGCACGAAAACACCAACAATAGAATAAACTTGCGCAAATTGAAACAAATGATACGTACAAATGATCCAAATAAAATTGGACAAAATAGAAATAAAATAGCAAATAAAAATTGTTCATTACGAAAAAGTACTCCCATAGAAATTTACAAACGACAAATTGAAGACACACCAAAAACCAAATGTCCAATATGTAAGACATTGCAATTTCAAAAGAACATCTCAAGCATTGGACTTGAATTACAAAAAATTTACATAAAAATATCTGGAAAACAGAAGACATTTCATTTAAATATCATTTGTAGATCTTGCAAAATAGCACTTGCGAATGCAAAATTTCCTCGCTTTGCAACACCTGAACAAATAAGACGTAATAAGCCATTGCAAACTGTAACAAGACTTTCAGAGCTTGAGGAAAGACTTGTTGCATTGAGAATTCCCTTTGCACAAATAAGACAATGTGGCAAGAAGTGATCACAAATGGGCTTAACTGGTTCAATAATCAATGTACCTGTCTAGATGGAAATTGTGCAAAAAGCATTGCCACAATCCATAAACAATACAATTACAATTAGTATTGCATTAAAACGATGACTAGAATACAAGAATGCATATCAAACAAGAAACGTGCATGTGCATATTGTCATGAGAGCACTTATATAACTATGTTCTCGAAATTTGTATAAAACTGAAAACATTTCCATTAATAGCAATTGGAATCATATACTTGAATTGGACAATAAAGGTAATAAATCTGACAATTACAAAATTGATAGCGAAAGTGAAACTGATAGCATTTCAGAAAGTCAAAGGCCAACTGAAACCTTGGTACATGGATTCATAGCTTCACAACGAATTCATGATTTACAAGACAAGATTATTGAAATAGCACCAGCTGAGGGACAACGACCACTTGGGATATTCAAAGACAAACATGCAGAAGAAATGAGTTTCCCAACACTATTCTTTGGAAATCCACGTGACGATGATATAGTACAAAGATTTCGTTACCAAGAAATAGTAAAATGGGAACTAATGCATTGCAATGGTCACTTTTCTTATCACATTACAAATTTGTTCTTCAAGACAATGCAAATACTCATTGAAAAGGTCATGTCATGCATCTCAGTACAAATAAGAAAAGGAAAATTACAAGGAAGAAAGTTTTTAGCAAAGGATGTTAAGTACAAGCCCAACTTAGAAAAGTTACTAAAAAGTCACATTGGATACATAGATTTCAAACACATAAGAATTTCTCTTGATTACCATCAACAAATGCAAAAACATATATTTGCAATGATACGACAATTAGGTCCTCCAACTTTCTTTGTTACATTGACAAGTGCAGAGCATCTTTGGACACCACTAGTACAAAATCTTACTAAATTACATATCAATAGAAATAAAGACAAACACATTGAAACAATTGAGGAATGAAACATTGATTATCTTGTCAGAAAGGACCCAGTAACATGTACACGTTACTATAGACATAATACAAATGCATTGAAGCAATTGATCTGTCAAGATAGCACATTTTTTGGAAAAATATTAGATTACTACTTTGTAACTGGATTCCAAAATAAAGGTGGTGCACATGAACATGCTCTTATATGGATAGAAAATGCTCCAGTATATGGACTTAATACTAACTTAGAAATTGAAAACTTCTTGGATAACTATATAACTTGTAGCACAAATCACCTTGATCCAGAACTCGCAAAGATACATGAACATCATCATACCAAGAGCTGTAAAAAAATAAAATCATCATAGTGTAGATACAAATTTCCAATGCTACCAATGAAAATAACAAGGATTCTTGAACCAATTACTTCGGTGCATGGCTCAACAAATGAAAAAGTTTTGTCCTTGCAAAGCATCTTAGAGCACAAACACTATGACAAATCAACTAGTCATGAAGATTTCTTAGATGAATTCCAGTTAACAGAAACTGCATACATCCAATTAATACAAAGTACATTAACACAACCAATGGTATTCTTGCAACGAAAACCATCATAAGTATGGAATAACAGCTTTGCATACAATATGCCACACCTATGGAATGCAAATACAGATGCTCAATATGTTCTAAATGCATATGTTGTAGCTTCATATTGCAGTTCATATATGACCAAAGTTGACAGATCTATGACAAATGCATTCAAAAGAATACTAAAAGAGCATGAAAAGAGAAAAATTGATGCTATTCAAATGATACAGTCTCTAGGCAATGCTTTGCTTAACCTTCAACAAATTTCAGCTCAACAAGCAGTTCACATAGCTCTATCACTACCATCGAATCATAGTTCAAGAGAATGAAACTTTATAAACACAACAGCAAAAGACAAACACACATTTATACTTAAACCAACTACTCTTTTGAAACAAATTCCTGACAACTCTGAAGATGTTGTGTAGTTCTATAATTGATTACTATATCAATAGACCTAATGCTATTAAGCATATATGTTTAGCTGAATTTGTATCAAAGTATAGGAAGGATGGTAGACCAATATCAAAAAGAAAAAAAAGAAAAAGTAATTCGATTCATTAAATACAAAAAACACATTGACTATGAAAACTATTACAGAGAAAAACTTTTGCTATATGTTCCATTCGAAAATAATGAAAATGCACTAAAGAAAGACTCCTCTACATGGAAGAGTGCATACATGTTGCATAAGAACACAATAAAGAAACTAAGTTCACATATAACATGAACAAGAAATGGGGTGATTTGGAAGATGCAATTCAAAAAATTGATAGCAGCACTGCAACTTCTAATCATACAATAAAAAAACCTGAAATATATAATGATGTTACTGAGAAGTGTGACTTGGCTAAAGATTCGCAATTTCCCCAATGCAATGAGAAAAAAAGACATCTTAACATTGGTTTTAAATTTACAAAACATCCATTTATGCTTAGCAATGAAGAATACTACAAGATTGGGAGAATGCTTAATAGAGACCAACAAGAAATACTGAAAGACATTGCAATGAAAAAACAAAAGAACATAGACAAACCATTCTACTTATTTTTGACTGGAGGAGATGGTACTGGAAAAACATTCACAACAAAAGCAATATTCCAAATGCTCATGCGCATCTACAATGAACATTACAATACAGATCCTTTGAAACCAAAAGGTTTGATATTAGCATATACAGGTAAAGATGCGTATAATGCAAGTGGAGTTACAATTCATTCTGCATTGCTAATGCCTTTCGACAAATCTAGTTTTATTCCACTTAGCAACGATGTATTAGACAACTTAACACAGTTATATGAAGAATTAAGAGTTGTTCTGATTTATGAAGTATGTCTAATTGGAAGTTGTTTTCTATATCAAATTGATGATCGACTAAGAAACATTAAGCACAATCAAACAAAATACTTTGGAAACATTGATATCATATTTTGTGGCGACTTGTACCAAGCAAAACCTATACAAGATTCACTAATATTTGAACAACCTACAATAAGAAGGCAACCAACAACATACGAGTTTTGGAAAGAACATGTAAAGTACTATGAATTGCACCTTGCAATGCGTCAAACAAATGAAAAATTCATTAGCATTTTGAATAGGATGCGTTTAAATAATCAAACAAAAGATGATTTGAATTACCTAAATAGACATTGTGTTCGAAATGCTCCTAATGATCCTACTTTCCCCTATCTATTTGTTAGGAATAAAGATGTAGCATTACATAACAAGAAAATGTTGTTATTGTTCCTGGTGATGAAATTGTAATTAATGCAATTGATTACGAAGAAGAAAACCATGGACACATACCATCTCATGCACAAATGGAAACATTGCCTTCACAAATTGTCCTAAAACTTAACATGTTAGTTGAAATATATGTAGGAAACTATGACTTACAAGACGGTCTAGTCAACGGTGCAGATGGTATCATTAAAACATATGTAAAGTTAGACAACTTTGATGTAATATGGATCAAATTCTATGATGAACATGTTGGCCGTCAACAAGCACATAAATTTTCTTTTCTATATAGAAAAGAAATTTCTAGTGATTGGACTCCCATACTACGCACAACAAAGCCAATTTCTGTATTAGCAAAAATAGGCAACTTGAAAATCAGAAAACAATTTCCAATCCAACTAGCATGTGCACGTACGATACACAAATCACAAGGCTTGACACTAGACAATCTTGCATTTGATCCTTTAGGAATACCACGCCATGGATAAGTATATACAACTCTTTCTTGTGTGAGAAACATATAATCATTGTATTTTCTTAGTCCACTTAAGAAACAAAACTTCCGAATTCAACACAAAATTTCTGTTGAAATGGAACGTTTACACAAAAACGGAAAGTGGCAACTAGATTACAACTATTCGTTATTAGAAACAAAAGCATACATTTCAATTCTTTCTCTAAACACTTGCAGTTTACAAATACATATTGATTATTTGCTAAATGACTACGATCTAATGCAATCTGACATCCTATGTATACAAGAAACACATTTGAATAATTCAATGCTTCTAAAAAAACTTGAAACATTCAATTGCATATCAAATCATAGTAAACATGGTTTGCTAATTTGTACTAAAAAGCATATAAAGATCTTGAACCGTATTCATTTTGAAGAAAATAACATTGAAGCTACACTAGCAAATGTGCTTCTTCATGACATGGATATTATAGTCGTGAATGTTTATGTTGCGCCATATGCAACATTGAACAATACATTGGATCTCCTTTCAAAAGCATTATGCAAAATACATTCAAATCAAACAATAGCAATTGTTGGCAATTTCAACATAAATATGCTTGAAAGCAACAAGAAAACAAACAAACTAAGATTGTATATGCACAATTACAACCTTCATTTTCTTTTAGAGACAAACAACAATCAACAATTATCAATCATTGATCACATATGGTCAAACATAACTTCTAGCTATAAGACTTTCAAGTTAGATACGTATTGGAGCGACCATGATACTATTTGTCTCATCATTGAAGACAAAAATGCAACACAAACATAGTGCAAATGAAAGTAGTCTAATGCTTTTTCTAGTCAATAGTATCATACTTGCATATTCATGTCCTTATTATACAAAAAAAATCAATAGTGAGCATTGTTACCAAATATACTTTTAATTTGTTGCTAAAAAAAGTCTTTCAAAGCTGCATAATAGCATTTTAACTACTATGACTTTGACTTCTAATTGTACGTCTTGCAAATTACTATAGCTTTCTACAATGAGTCAAATAGGCAAAGACGAGTCACAAAAAGAAACAAACACATTCATATTTGCTTGCTACACTAAACTTACTTATCCTTCAAGGCATATGTATAGAGATATCTCTATGTTTAGCTATTTATTTATTTCTGCAAAACTATTGCAAGACCTGTTCTTATATTACTATTGCTGACTTCTATAGCATTGTTCTTCCTATAGAATTATACTATGCATTAATGATTTATTTCTTCAGCATCACATAATTCATTTTAATTCTTGAATTTGTCTTTCAACCCATTATAATATTTTCATGCACAAATGAGACTCGCCCCATTGCAAATTGCAAACTATATATAACCACTTTGGAGTTATCTAACAATAAACATCACATAATACTGAATCTTATTCTCTACAGTATTTTAGCACTATGATACAATTTGTTTCCCTTTTCATCATCTTAACAATGTTCCGTGCTTAAAATTGACAATCATCACAAATTGCTTATTTACATCAGAACTGTTACATGCATATTTCTATGAATCCCAGTGTTCTTGTTCTTCTTTTCTTGTCAACCTTTAATTCCTTTTACTCACCCTTCCTCTAGAAAGTTTTCAAGCTCCCTGTTCACTTTACATTTGAACCCTTTTTCACTAGGATCTCCTCCAATTTCCCATGTTGCTTCTTTTCAACGTCTAAATTGCAATAAAGATAATATCAAATACAAATTAAATTGCTTCCAAAATTATAGCTCTATTTCAGTTACATCAAACTAAACTATTTTATAATCCATATGCATCTTAATTCACATTGTGCAATTTGAAAAAAAAATTTCCAATCTCATCATTATTTCTCTTAATATCCCTATTATCTTTGAAATTTTATCTGTACCTTTTCTCTTTGGCTTCTTTTGTTCTATGGTGTTTCTATGTTATTTTTCATTGGGTAGTACAACAAGCTCAAATGACATATATCTTGATCAACATATTCATTGTGTAAACTTCCAACCACCCATAATAAGTAACAACATCGGAAAGTGAGCTTGATCAAGAAACACATCTAGATTTCCCTATTACACCCAACTTACTTAGTCTTTGATGCATATCTAAATCTTTTCATGCCAATCAGTAGTACCTGAACTTTCATACATCTGTACTAGATACGTTTACACGTTTCTATAGTACTGGAATTGAATCATTTTTTCTCTCACCCCAAAAAACTTTTAATATTTGCAACTCAGATCAGTATATATTTCTATTGCACCAATAGAATTTTCTGAATTTAAAATTTTATAGTTTATAACTGTTCCATTATCGAAGTTTTTAAATGCAATTAATATTTCTTCCAATAACTAATATTCAGTTTCCAGTACAATATACAATAATATTATACTTTTATTTTTATTTTTAGTTACTAAAATTTACCAAACACTTCGTAGTTGCGTTCAAGTGCACCATTCAGTGAGGTTGCATCTTTTTCATCTCACAGTTCTGGACAAGAAGCTACAATGGAAAAATAAGAACAAATATCAAGTTCAATTGAATCAGACAAGTAAGTAAATTTGAAACAATTTTTTATACGTACCATTGACATAGAATTCATATTTATCGCCAATATATTTTACTTCTAATTGTTTCTTTTGCCACATCAACATCATCAATACATAGATCAAAAGCAAAATATTTAGTTCCAGTTACCATTAAATAAATAAACATTCGCAAAACTGGAAAAATTTTCAATGGAGATGTTATGGTTATCTATAGCACATATCTTGATAAAGTCCACAAAGCACGACAAATACTACGTGCAGATTTGACAGATGCCGAAGGAATCATGACAATCACATTCTCCATACCAACTGAGCTTATTGAACAACATGGACAAAAAATATCACCAGGAAAAGCAATATCTATTACAAATTTTAAAGTTATTCCCAAAAAAAATTATGACCGCGGTGATTGTGATTGGATTCTGCTGCTAACTGAACTAAGCACCATAAAGAACATAACAACAATTTGCAAACAATACAAATTCATCCCAGATACAACAGTAAAACAACTTACAACAAATACAAAAACATATCCAATTGGAACAATTGCAGCAGTTGTCACAGTTGCACGGAAAGTTGGTTTCCAATATACATTGCAAATTAAAGATGGAAATTTCGATGACAATAGAGCAATGGTAACATAAATTACTTTGAAATGTTTTTATATTGCTAGTTCCATCCTACATTTCAATTCAGTTTAAAACAAAAAACAAAAAAAAAACTTTCTGTGTTCTTTTGCAGTTGTAGTTATTTGAAACATTTGCACCGCTCTATGATGAAATTGAACAAGAATTGCAAAAAGGCCATCTCCCAGTTATGTTATTCAAAAACATAACAAACAGGAAAGAACTGAAGGATAGAACACTTTGAACAACGCAAGCTACATTCATCACAAAATTGAACGCAGAAGCAGCAGAAGAACTCAGAAAATTGAACCCTCCAACATTTTCCGTAAGTACAAATGAAACAGTACCACTACTACTCAATATGCAATTGTTTCTGCATATGTTTCTATTTTGACATATACTACTTGCCCTCCTCTATGAACAGATAAAAGGAACATTGATAGTTGCAAGCATTTACTCTACGCCATTTGAACCAGTTTGTGTTGAATGCAATTCACCAATACCAGCCTCTACAATGATAGAGGAGAATACAGTTGATTGCCTAAAGTGCAATAAAAATTCGTCCTTTTCCTATTCACAGTGTCTTAATTGCATAATCAAGTCCAACAACACCAATTTGCAATGTTGCATCCAAAGCAAATTCCTCTTGAAACAGTTACTTCCCATCCTAGTGCATATGTCTTTTCAAGACTATGTTAAAAGCAAACAAGCAACAATGTATATGCTACGCGATTTCAAAATCAATGGTACATTTACAATCAATGAAGACAACGAGATCCAATCTGTTGATAGCAATGGAAGCCCTACCAAGGCTAGGTATACTTATAATTATTCTTCATCTTTCAACAAAGAATCAGATATATGGAATTTATATTATGCTATCCAAAATAGCAAGATTTGTACTAATTTTTCTCTTTTCTTTGTAGCACCAACACTTCTACAAACATTGGCTACAACAGAAGCACATAGTAATCCAGAAATCAGTGCAAAGTTATTCTCAACTTTTGTACAAGATTTTACTGCTCAAATCTGCCTTTCTCAAAGTGCAGTATGTCTGCAACACTTTGCCAGAACAAGAATGTTTTCATAGAACAATTACAAACAAAAATCACTAGTTATACTTATATTGTTTCCTCTACCTATTCGCAGATACTTTCAGACTTAATATATGTATATTTAAGAAATATAGCTTTTCCATTTGACATTTACAAATTTTTTCAGATTTCATACATATATGTTCAATGAATAGAACCTGTCTTTACAATCTGACATTATATACATAAATGTTATAAATATATTTAAAAATTTCCTGAAAAAAATATTTGTACAGACATGAACCCTGGGCTACTTCCAGTCTTCTGTCTTGTTGTTTATTAGTTTTGCAAAAATCGTAATTGACATCTGGAACATTAATTCATCTCTGTAAAAGAGCGAAAGGCACTAAGATTATTTTTCCATAGGATGTGCATCACAAGTAGCTGCCTCTGCAAATGAAGCAAGAACATTAATTTTTCATATATTCTTATGTATCAAATTTGAATAACATCTCTCAATTTGGGCAATATTGTTATGGTAACACAAATAGTAAATCTCCATTTATAAGTCTATGCTTGCTTAGCTTATAATTATTATTATTATTATTATTATTTTTATTTTTATTTTTATTTTATTTTTATTTTTTTTAATTTTTTTTTTTTTTTTTAATGCAGATTCCTATATTCACTGTTAATAGTAATGCACCAAATTCTATGTCTAAAGACTGTACTCAGACTAAATTTAGTCTTATCTTCCCTACTCCTCGCCTTTGTTATAATTTTCTTTACAATATGATTCTTCTTCACCTACAGTTCACGACTGAAAGCTTACATATTAAGAATTATTGGGTCATTGATATTTACTTTGTCAAGTTCTTTTTCTACTTTAATATTCAAATACTCCAGTCTTAGCTTTTGATAAGTATTTGTTTAAGAATTTTCACTAAATCTGCGATTCCATGAGATAATATATATAATCAATAAACTATGCCACAAATGGTTTGAACAGTATTTCAAGCCAAAAATACAAGTCTCCCTGGACTGCTTCTAACACAGTGCCAAACAGACTTCACTGTCTCACAAAATAACACACTCTGTATTTTACAAAACGCACTACTATGCAATGTAACACAATGTCTCTATTCTACAACACTCCTTTGTTTTTTTCTATTTCGCACTCTACTGTGTTTTCAAAATAAAAACATTACACTGTCTGTTATAATAGCCTCTAGGGCTTCTTACTTTATATATGTCGTGCATATTAAAACATAAAACAAAACCTATATGAAATGAAACTAAACTAAATTTTGTGGAGCCTATTACAAATGTGCGTTCTATATATTTAAAACAATACTACAAACCAAAAGTTGTAAAACCTTTTGTCGCATGATAAAAACATTAAAAAATTTCATTTGCGCATACACCGCCGGACCTGAAAAGAGAATAAATCCACTTCATAAACTGCATCAGCTTCGAAACATAATATTACAAAGCAGCCAATACAAAAAGTTCTGATGTTGATTGAAATGAGGACCTGCGATCAACTATTAACTGCACCATATAACATAGATCAGATCCGCACTTATAGCATAACAAATGGTTCAAATAAAAAACTCCGATGCCAATTGTTAATCGGACCCGAATTCAACTTTTAGCTGCGGCCTATAATATGCATTGGGTCCGGTTCCTATTGTTATGGTAACACAAATAGTAAATCACCATTTCTAACTCTATGCTTGCTTAGCTTATAAGTTCTTTTTTTTTAATTTTGCAGATTCCTATATTCACTGTTAATAGTAATGCACCAAGTTCTATGTCTAAACATTGTGCTAAGACTAAAGCTAGTCTTATCTTCCCTTCTCCTCGCCTTTGTTATAATTTTCTTTACAATATGATTCTTCTTCACCTGCACTTTACGACTGAAAGCTTATATATTAAGCATTATTGCATCATTGATATTTACTTTGTTAAGTTCTTTTTCTACTTTAATATTCAAATACTCCAGTCTTAGCTTTTGATAAGTATTTGTTTAAGAATATTAAACAAAATATATATAATCAATAAACTATGCACATACAGTGCAGATTCCACAAATGGTTTGAACAGTATTTCAAGCCAACGATACAAGTCTCCCTGCACTGCTTCTAACACAATGCCAAACAGACTTCACTGTCTCACAAAATAACACACTCTGTATTTTACAAAACACACTACTATGCAATGTAACACAGTGTCTCTTTTTTACAACACTCCTTTGTTTTTCTCTATTTCGCACTCTACTGTGTTTTCAAAATAAAAACATTACACTGCCTATTACAATAGCCTCTAGGGCTTCTTACTTTATATATGTCACGCATATTAAAACATAAAACGCGCGTTGTATATATTTAAAACAATACTACAAACCAAAAGTTGTAAAACCTTTTGTCGCGTGATAAAAACATTAAAACATTTCATTTGTGCATACACTGCCGGACCTGAAAAGAAATTAAATCCACTTCATAAACTGCATCAACTCCGAAACATAATATTACAAAACATCCAATACAAAAAGTTCCGATGCTGATTGAAAGGCGGACCCGCGATCAACTATTAACTGCACCATATAACATAGATCGGATCCGCACTTATAGCATAACAAATGGTTCAAATAAAAAACTCTGATGCCGATTGTTAATCGGACCCAAGTTCAACTTTTAGCTACATCCTATGATATGCATCGGGTCCGGTTCCTTTCACTATTCAATTGGGCAACAAACAAAACGGTCCTGATACGTTTCAACTTGCGATACAATATGGTAATTCCGCGTGGTCTTGTGGACCTACAGACCTTGGCTTAAGTGGAGGGCGATTGTTATATGAAATAACATGCGATGAACTCATCACATCGGATGATAACAAAAGGCTATAGATTATATGAATTACTTCTGATTATTATGAATGCATCAGAGCTTCCATCATCAACAAGACACTGTACTTGTGCACACAATAGAACACAATATTTTTTTAATTAAATTGAAAATTAAAAAAAATTATAAATATTATCTCTTAAAAATTGAATTAAAAATAAAAAATTTATAAAATAAATTCCACCTTTTATCTTATCTTAGTACTAAAAATATTATTAGTACTAAGTTAGAAATAAAAATATTAGGTAGTAGCTACTCTGTCATACTCATATTGATGCCAAAAATAAGCTATAAGCATATGTAGCAGATCTAATCTACACATCAAATGCATATGCTCATGGGTCATCCTAGTAATTATCAATTGGTTACCATCATCAACACAAAAATTCTTATTACAAAACAAAGGCATGTAATAGCCGTAATAGCTATCCATAAACATTTCCAACATTACATTGCAATATTACTATATTTAAACTAAGCGGCAGGTAGTCGCTACTTGTAGCGTTGTTATAATCAGTATAAGGTGATGATTAAAAATGTTATGATAAAATAACATAATATAGATTTTGTTTATTGTTTTTTTTTAATTTTTAAAAATAAAAATTTGAATATATATATATATATAGATTATTTGATTTATTATATATTTATTAATTAATTATATAAAATGATATAAAATTTTATTTTATTTATAAAAAATTAAAAACAAAAAATATTTGAAAAGCTAAATATCTTTCAAGGGAGTTTTATTTGTTTTTATCTTGTTAGTCTTATTATATAAATAGTTTATATGTTATAATATTTTATATATGAAATTTAAACCTATAAAGTGGAGAAGGACTTTTTGACAGCTACCCAAACAATAAACCTATAAACCCTTGATTAATATTATTTTTTAACTTTCAAACCATGAATCAATGTGAGAATTTAACACTAAACTATAAACCCCGGACTCTATATCATTAACAATATCCCTAACTTTCAAACAATGAAAGGTATCAAATGTGAGAAATGGACCTTATGACTAGACATTATTTCATTAACATTAACATTATTTGCAATTTTTTGTATGAGAAGAATTGTGTGAAGTTTTCTTTGTATTTTGGGTGGACATTCTATTTGTTTCATTTATTTGTTTTTTTAGTCTATCACTTTATGGGTGGACATTCTATTTGTCTTCAGGGACCAGAAAGCAAATATCTTCAAGGACTAGAAAATAGATAAATGAAAACTAGTAAAGTGCCTCCCCAACACATCTAAAAAAAAACTTCCACACAACTAATAACTGTGAAAATCTTCATTCTCAAATTATCTTTAACTTCCAATTTACTAACCATAAAAATTATTTGAAAACGCAGTACACCACACACTACCTCAATCCCCAAGGCCTTCACAATACATTCAATGTTCTGCTAATAGAATCTGCCTCTGGGTTGGGTTGAAGAATAACCTAACTTCTACAATTACAGGAAAATATACATATGCAAGTAAGCGCCAAATACAAACCTCACCTGAGTGATCCTCCTCCTCTCGTACTACATGTGCCCTGTATATCTGAAGATTATCCAAATCAAGCTTGAGACCCAAATACAACCTCTTCCATTTCTCAGCCTCTCGCTCTCTGCTACCAACGCCATCTGCGTAACGTCGCAGACAATTCTCAGCACTAGAAAACTTCATTTCCTCAGCCTGAACTAAATCTATGACTCCAACAACATCCTTCTTATACATTTGAGAGTTCATAAAGGCATCCTTTTTCTTCTAGCTTCCTTTCCCTCTATCTTCTTCTGAAGTCTCAACATTTATTTTGTAACACTTCTGAGGGCAGCTTCTACATGTTTCTTCTCTTGGGCTTTTAATTTCCACTCTTCCATCTCTGCTAGCAAATTTTTGAGCATACCATACGCCTTATCTTTTTTACGTTTCATGATTCCATGCTGAATATACAATAGAATATAGTGGGGTTTTGAGTAGCAAGCTTTCCCCAGGAAATTATCTGTGTTGTGGCTTGATTGATTCTTCTTTGCTTCATGTGATTGGCGATTGTGTTTTTAATTCCGAAATTGACTTGTTCAGTATTTAACTTTAGTACATTGTTAGATCAGATTAAGTCCATCATATACGTGCATGTTGTATAATTTCTACATGGTATCAGAGCACAGGAAATCACAATTGTGAAGGAGGAGTTGAGTTTGTGAATAGATAGAATTCGAATTTGCAGAAATATTTTCTTGGTGCTACAACTGATTCAGGATCGAAATGGCTTTCAATGGCTTGAGGTTGGAGTATGCACTCGAGGGTAGCTCAAGCTATATTTCCTGGAAAGACAAGATGGAGGCAGTACTCGAAGACAATGGCTTGAAGGAATTTGTTGATAATGATGTTCCTAAACCCGCTGTGACAAATGCTGCAAATCTTGATGCATGGAAAAAGAAAGTGGTAAAGGCAAGGATGATCCTATTGGAGGGATTACGAGACCACATTGTCTCAAGCTTCCATGGGAAAGCCACACCATATGAAATGTGGAAGGCATTGACAGATCTATTCCAGAGCAACATCGACCATAGGTAATTGGCGCTCAAAGATAAACTCAGGAAGATCAAGATGGAGAAGGGCGACTCCTTACCAAAATATCTAACAAAGTTTGTCCAATGTTGGGATGAACTAGACAACGTTGGTATAATTTTTGTTGATGATTATTTGGTGAGCATGGCTCTCCTAGGACTTCCCAAGAGTTGGCACAGTTATCAAGACTTTGTCAATGGAAGGGAAAAGCTGCCAGATTGGGAACGAGTGTGGTCGGATTTTGTGAGGAGGAGTTTAGACGGAACACCAGAGATGGTTCTTCATCCAAGAATGAAGATGAAGAAGATTTTTATTTGGCTGCCAAGGTGAAGAAGGGTAAGGGGAAGAAATTCCATTCCAAATCTGAGTCCAAAGATGGCAAGAAGCGGGATATGTCTAGGGTGAAGTGTTTTCACTGTCACGAGCATGGGCATTATGCTACTAACTGTCCACAAAAGAAGAAGAACAAGAAGCCTGGCTGGAGGATCTGTTACTGATGAGGCTTTGGCCTCACAATTTGAGCTTGACTTCTCATTTATCGCATGCATGGTGTCAAGTGCAATGGGATCTGTGTGGTATTTGGATAGTGGTGCTTCCTTTCACTTGACGGGAGACAAGGAAATTTTCAGTAACTTGGAGGAGAAGGATCTCCAGATGCATATTGAAATGGGTGACGATGGGAGGTACAGTGCTATCGGGATTGGTATCATTAACTTCTAGAGGAAGTCAGGTAAACCCTTTCAATTAAAATATGTAATGCATGTACCAAGTTTGAATAAAAATTTAGTCTCAGTCGCAATGTTGGAGGATAGAGGCTATGATATTGTTTTTAGTGAAGGAAAAGATTTCCTGCGACATAAAGCAACAGGAAAATCCAAGAATATAGGGATTCGAGTTAATAATCTCTATAAGTTGGATGTAGATGGCTGGGTAGCAATTATAGGCATTGATGGGCAAGGCAGACAAAGTGGTGAGTCGAGATGAGGGCGAATTATGGCACAAAATATTGGGCCATCTTCACCATGGAGCCTTGAAAGTCATGCATAAGATTTCTACTAGTCTTCCCAGGGGTACACTTGTGCAGTTAGACACATGCAATGGATGTACTATGGGAAAATATGTAAAGGCCAACTTTCATGAGAAGGAGAACCAAGCTTCGGGGATCCTTGAGAGAGTTCACACAAACGTGTGTGGACCATTCTTTATTGCTTCGACAACAAAACATAAGTAATATGTGATATTTGTTGATGAATTTTCTCATAAGTGTTGGATCTTATTCACACAAAAGAAAGATCAAACATTCTCAAATTTTCTTGAGTTGAAAAAATGGTGGAGAAAGAGTCGGGGAAGCAAGTGAAGGCTCTGAGGAGCGATAATGGTGGTGAATACGTCTCTAATGACTTCAAGAACTTCTGCAGCAAAGAATGAATTCGAAGAGAACTGATAGCGCCTCATAACCCACAACATAATGGGGTCGTGGAAAGAAAGGACATAATGATTGTGGGTGCAACAAGAGCGATGTTGCATGGTCCAAGCCTACCGATGCATCTGTGGGCAGAAGCATGCAACACTGTGGTATTTGTGCAGAACTGTTGTCCTCATAGGAAACCTGACATGAGTACACCTGAAGAGGCTTTCACTGGTAAGAAACCTGATGTTTCACACCTTAAGATTTTTGGCTCATCTTTTTATGTGCATGTGACCAAAGACGCTAGGAAGAAGTTGGAACCAACAATTGAGATCGGGATTTTTGTGGGGTACACTGAAACGCCCCATAATTATCGAGTGCATTTGGAAAACAACAGAATGACTGTTGTGCGACGGGATATAAAATTTGATGAGGAGAAAGCCATGCGGTTGTCCCTTTAGAGGGAGCTGGACTTGCATGCAGAGGAGGAATTGTTGGTTCCCAAGGATGAGCCTCAAGATGTGGAGCAACCACATGCGGAGGATCATGGAGTGGAGGAAAACACTCATGCAGATCCATCCATTAGAAATGGTAGAAGGCGCACCATGGAAGTTGATAGATTCAGACTTGATGCTGCGGAGAATGTAGGAGCCCCTACTTCACAGCGCAGATAGAGACAGTCTCCTGACCTGTTCACTAGATACATAGCTCTTATGAGCAAATGTATTGTGACTGAACCATCTTCCTTTCACGAAGCAGTGCAGGAGTATGACTCCATTGTCAAGAACAGTGCATGGGAGATTGTCCCAAGACCAATCGACAAATCAGTGGTTGGATCGAGATGGATCTACAAGGTAAAGCATGCTTCTGATGGGAGTGTGGAGAAATACAAGGCTAGATTTGTGGCTCGGGGATTCTCACAGATCGAGGGGATCGATTATGATGAGACCTTTGCCCCTGTTTCAAGGTACTCTTCCATTAGATCCATACTTGCACTCTCAGCACAGATGGGTTGGCGCATTCATCAGATGAATGTGAAAATTTCATTTCTCAATGGTATCATTGAGGAAAAAGTCTACATAGAGCAACTTGAAGGTTTCGAGATCTTCAACAGTGAGTCGCATGTGTGCCGAATCAAGAGAGCATTGTATGAGCTGAAGCAAGCACCTCGTGCTTGGTACACTCGGATAGACAACTATTTCACCAGACTAGTCTTCACCAAAAGTGAAACAGATGCAAACTTGTACAAGATTGTGGTTGAGGGTAAGTTATTGATTATTTTTCTTTATGTTGATTATCTAATTTTGACTGGTGATGAAAAACTGATACACTCATGCAAGGAGGATCTTGCAAGGGAGGTCGAAATGAAGGACATGGGACTCCTTCATTATTTCCTTGGATTGGAAATATGGAAGTGATATGGTGAAATTTTTGTGTCTCAAGGAAAGTACGCCAAGGAGATACTGGGTAAGTTTCACATGGAGAGCTGGAAACCCATGGATATTCCTCTTCCAGGTAGTTGGAGGAAAGAGGATGCTACTTCTGGAGAGGTAGTGGATGCTACTGTATACAGGTAGTTGGTTGGTTCACTGATGTATCTAGTGAACACCAAACCAGACATTTGCTACGCAGTTAACCAGCTGAGTCAAGCTAGGGTTAAGCCTACCAAGCTCTTTTGGAAGGCAGGGAAGCATGTCTCGAGATACCTTAGGGGCACATTAGAGTATGTTCTATGGTACAAATGGATAGAGGGAGTGAAGCTTCAAGGCTTCATGGATGCAGATTGGGCGGGCAGTCCATTAGACAGAAAAAGCACATCATGAGAGATCTTCAGCATGGGATCAACAGCAGTTTCTTGGTACAGCAGGAAGCAGTGATCTGTGGCACTCAGTTCAACGGAAGCATAATACATGGCAGCAAGTAAAGCTGCATGTGAGGCTATTTGGATGAGAAAGATCTTGGTTGGTTTGTTTGGTTCTCAGATGGATCCGACAATGATACATTGTGATAATAAGAGTTGCATTAAACTCTCGATTAATATTGTGTTTCATGATAGGTACAAACACATAGATATCTGGTACCATCATCTCAGAGATTGTGTGCAGACAAGAAAAATGTTGCTTCAATACATTCCCACGGAAGATCAGGATGCAGATATTCTGACGAAGGCACTCACCAGGTGCAAATTCGAATACCGTAGAGGCAGGATCAGGGTGAAGGATAATCCCTTTCTTGTTGAGAGCGAGTGTTGAAATTAAACAAGAAAATTTCAGCACCCGCACCTAGTGCATTAAGCACCTACACTAGGGTGGGGTCCAAAGGGTTAAATTTAGTGCATGTCTATTTTAGGTATCCCTTAATTAATATGGATATTAAAATGTAATCTAGTCTCAAAATAACTTGTGATAGTTAACTGAGTGTGATAAACTCAGTTAGCTCATGAATTTGGAGTTAGAGGTAGTTTGTGAGGCATGCAGAGTAATTCTAGTTGTAATAGAGTTCAAAGTGCAGTGGTGCATTAATTAATGCAGGTTGTAATCAGTTTAAATCAGTTAAGTGAGTTAAAATCAGTTGTGCTAGTTGTAACTATTAGATACACTAGTAAGAGATCAAGTGAATTAAATATTAATTAATTCACAATTAGTGATCTCACATGCAACTAAGGATTTACTATTATTAGTTGCATGCATGTCAGATCCAATGGAAACCCAGTTGAGATGTAGGTGAAATGGAAGTTGACTATCAATTGTAGGATTATTGGGTTGCACCCATGCAACCAAACACCCATTGGAGTTCCCATGACACTTGCACAGTTAAGGAAGGCCAAAATTCCTAAATAATAGGGATTGCGCAAGCAAGGCAAGCTGTCTAGAGGCAGTAAAATGGCTAAATATTGGTTAGTTTCATGTGTGACAATGTGAGACAATTAGCTGAGTATAGGAGGGCTCTTGTGAGAAGAGTTGTATGTAATTTTTTCATGATTCCATGCTTAATATACAATAGAAGATAGTGGGGTTTTGAGCATGAAGCTTTCCCCATGAAATTATCTATGTTGTGGCTTGATTGATTCTTCTTTGCTTCATGTGATTGGCGATTGTGTTTTTAATTCCGCAATTGATTTGTAGAAGTGATTGAGTATTTAACTTTAGTACATTGTTAGATCGGATTGAATCCATGATATACATTCTTGTCGTATAATTTCTACAACCTTGGCAATTAGCCTGGAGGGTGCCTCGTGCCCTGGAGCATTGTGTCTGTTGGGTTGGCAGCTTGGCCATGCATGTGTAGTATTTTTCGGTTATCGTTGCCTATGGAGTTTCTGCCTCAGCTCGGGGGTGACTTGTGGTTGAATTTATGAACCAGACAGTCTACGGTTGGGAGGAATGTCGAGGGCCCACAGCTAGCCAACCTCCTCAATCAAATAAGTATTCATGCTCCTGTACCAAGATTTATATTATAGGAATTTTTATCATAAACCCTAACTGGGGTTCTATGTTAGTTATCATTAATTATGCTATGTATATTTGTATTTTTATGGGTGTTGTCTGATAGAATTGCATGTTTTTGTTGCAAACCCTAGTATGGTTTCATAGTTGATTATTGAATGTCCCAAGCTATGATTTCAGGTTTATACGTTTAAAATTGTTGATTACTATGCATGATGATTGAATAATAAATGTGGTGAACGTAATTTCTTCACTTGATCCTGAGTTATTGTTGGAACTACCCTGAATTATGTAAGTTAAAATTGTATGCCTTTCTCTGTCCATGAACTCTATGTAGGGGTTTATTTATGAAAATTAAAACGTTATGTGCTTTCATTGAATTATTGGGTCATTTAATTGGGGAAATTTGATTTTGAGTGTGTAATGTTCTTTAGTGGTTGGATGGGGACATTACATTGTATCTCATGACTAGTCTATCTAAGTCGATTTATGTAGTGTCATCCTCCTAGTTCAGTTTAGTAAGGTATAAATGTGGAATGTCTTGTCTTTTGGGCTTGTCTGTGGGTTTATCTTTGTCTGAATTCTCAGGTTTCTATGGGTTTCAAGGGGATAAGAGCTTACTACCCATGGGAGTCTGATGGTGGTGGGTCCTTTTTGGGCTTATTTTGATGTCAATTGTGTGGTGACAACTCTAGTTACACGGTTAATTTGCATTATTTTAGTGTTCTTGCTTCAAGGGGCTATTTGTGCTAGGCTTCTAATTGTGGTTGCTTGTTGGATATTCAGATGTTTGAACCCCTCCCGCTCGCCATGCCTCGCAGGAAATGCATGAGAGGCAGGAGAGGCGGTGGCAATAAGAACCCACAAGGACAACATCAAGGCCAACTATTTATCGAGGACTCGATTGCGACATATTTCAATGGGGATCCCCTTAAGACCTAGTGTGAAATCATAAAATTGGAAACTAAAGTGAGTGTCGAGAAGAAATCCTACTCTGATTCTGAGTAATAAAGGAGGTCCCTTGCTAGATTCCCTACCCTCATCACATTAGGGGGCAGAAAAAGCAATACCTCAATTTTGTAGCGCTACATTGGCAGATGAAGACTCTACTTGGTCTGGTATTGAAAGATAAACAAGTGGAAAGGTACAACGTATTTCCTTCACTAGACAATATTAAAAGGATGTTGAGGAATGAGTGTTTCTCCATGGATAGGCTCAACACAAGATTGGCCCATGCAAAAGGGCATATTTCACCTGGTTTGAGTGCAAGGGACCCAACACCCATTTCTTCTTCTAACTTTTAATAGCTATTAAATCTATTAATATATTTGGTCTTTACCTATCCAGAATGTCGGGTTTTTGTCTTTTGGATATCTTTAAAAAGAATAAATAGTAGTCTCTCTTGAATTTTATGGAGGTAGTGAGAGTCCCCACACATGACAAGATGTAACATCTATATACTCTAAGAACATTCTAATAATATAATGTCTTTTAATTCAAAAAGAAAAGAAAATAAAGTTTAAGTAAGTTAAATTAAAATATATTTGATAATTAATCATATTATTGGTATTTTTCAAATTTATATGATTTTTCCATTTTAATGGATAAATAATCATTAACTATTAACTAGAATTATTGCTACAATGTGAGCCTAAACTTTATACTTTGTTGTATTCTAACAGTAATATATACTTTGTTATATTCTAACAATAATATGAATGTAAACTTTGTTCTATTCCAGCAATAATATATATGTTGTTATATTCTAACAGTGATAGTGTAAACTTGTTCTTAAATTTGTATGATTTTCTGGCTCAAATAAATGAGCATTGATTTTCCATGAATGAAATTTTGTGGGATTTCTTGCTCAAATTGATTGGCATTAATTGCCAATAAATTTTATAAAAAATGTTATTGTAATATAAACGAAATTTATATTTTTAAATGGATATAGTTTAATGATCATTAATAGCTTATAAAGTATTGTTCATCCCACATCATAAAATATTGTTCATTCCACATAGTAATTAAATTTACACCCATAAAAAATTATAAATTTTAAAATTAACATTAATAAAAACTATAGTCATCATACTAATAAAAATAACAAAATAATATTGAATGAAAATTGTCAAAATGACAAATCTATATATATATATATATATAATTCAATGCTACCATCTCAACCTAAATTTTAATTTTTTCTATTAAATATCTTTATTTATAAGATAACGTATATCCTTCCATTTGTATCTCTGTAAAATAGCAAAAAATAAAAAAAACAACATTATTGGAAAAAATAAAAATAAAAATTTTAAATCATAAAAGTATATTTAGTTTGATCTGGTCACAGAGGAGTAGAACATTTTTATATAGGAACATGATATTTTTATCTCCATTTACAATTTTGAAAATTTTCTAAATTGTAAATTTAGAAAATATTCTAAATTCAATTTGTAGTTGCTCCGCATTGGATTTCGAAATTTTTCAAAAATCAACAATGAAAATAAAATTAATTAAAATAATATGTAATAAAAAAAGTGAAGGGTTTTCTTCGATTATCCAAATCTCTCATATTCCATGTCAGGAAAGAGTCGTATTCTCTCGTATTTTCCGGTCTGTGGCTGGGTCTATGTAAGAGGACAAGAAGTAACCATTTTCTTCTTATGGCTTAACCACATATTGAGAGTACGCCTCTTACATTTCACCTCTTTTTCGCTCTTCAAAGTTTCCTTCTCCTTACAGAAAAACTGTTTTCCAAGCCCTTCGATTTGCTTATTGTTGGATTTTCTTTCAGTTTGAAACGCCCCAGTTCCTCCGAGTGTTTCCTATCTAAAAAATTAGCCTCCAACCTTCTGCTTCTGTTTACAGTGCTGCTTCCACGAGTTTCTCCTGCAACCCACCATGCCAAACAAGAATTTGTGACAACAATAAAATTTCTGAACGTTATAGAAACTGAAATTCTCCTATGTAATGTATTACATTTCTAATATTCTCTGCGATAACAATCAAAATTATGAACTATATAGAAAATCAAATTCTCGCATGAAATGTAGCAGATATCTAACATTCTCTATACCTATGGCATAGGTTCAGTGTTTTTTTTTCCCGGTACAAACCCATTCAAACCGCTTATCAGAAGGGCAGCCTAAAAGTTAACCATGGCCCAAATTTATAATGTGTTTATGGTCAAGAATTCAAACCCAGGTCTGCATTTTGTACATTTTTATATGAGATTGGGTTGAAATACTCTAATGATGTGATTTAACATTTATTAAAGCTTTTCTGGGTAGATGTTTTTTTGGGGTCAGTTTTACTTAAAATTTTAGGAAAATTCTAATATTCATTTTCAATCTACATAATTAAAAATACTAATATTCAAGGTTTTCCAAAATGGAATCCTTTTTTTAAGTGGTAAGACTGCAATTTAAATTACAAAACATTAAAATACCTAAAATGAAAAGGCTAAAAAAATTTGAGATAAAAGACTTCAGATAAAGAGTATAGTGGGGAAAGTTCTATCAACAGGTCTGCCCTGCCTTCTCAGCTGCGGGAGAGCTCTCTTGCCTCGCTGGCTTGCTTGGCTAGTATTATACCAAAAAGCCACGTCTTAAATTAAGCAGTTTGTGTTCATATTAAACATACCAAACTCTTTGTTTACATTCAATGCCACCGTAAAGTGACAAAAATTATTGTCCAGATGATTTTTGTTTATGTTCCTATTAAACACACCAAACATTATTTTTACATTAGTGCTGCTGTACAGATATACAAAAATATTATGTTGAGAAAATGTGTTGCAGGACAGCAAAATATCGTGTTCAGTAAAATGAGGTGCTCTCCAGCTTTAGTATAAGCAGCACCCAGGTGTTTATATCTGTGCAACCTTCATACATAGGACGCTATTAAAGACTGAGAAGTTAGCACATAGATCTATGTTATTCTAAACTGAAATGTGACAGTTAGATTTATGATAATGTTCATATGACCTGGAGATTACACTGGGAGAGTTCATATTTCATTTGTCCAATGCAAGAGCATATGACCTGGAGATTACACTTTCATTGTCCAATGCAAGAGCATATGACCTGGAGATTACACTTTCATTGTCCAATGCAAGAGCATTTAGTGAAATCCTAATTCTGATAGTGAGAAGTGCAGTCAATGGAAAAGTCACACAAAATCTGAAAATCCAGTAGGAGAAACGTTACCGTTAAAAGCATGTGGGCACATAGGTAGAAGGAAATGTAGATGGTCTAAACCTTTTGGGAAATGAACAGATGGAAATGGGATGACCAGAACCCTAAAGGAAATGGTGAAACTATGAGAAGTAGATGGAAATGGGATGGCCAGAACCCTAAAGGAAGTGAAACTATGAGAAGTGAATGGAAATGGTAATAGAGCTTGAGCCTAATTCTAATTGGTTAGAATTATTAGTTTGATTTGTGTAAGGTTAAAGTTATTAGTTTGATTTGTGTAATATGTAGGATTTAGATTTTATTTTATTTTTTAAATTTGTTAGAATTATTAGTTTGATTTGTATAATATATATGATTTAGATATTTTAATTATTTCTGAATTTATTTGTATTTTCAAAATATATTTTAAACCATTAATTTTTTTTGAAAATATCAAAATTATTAATAACAAAATTATAATTAAAATAATAATTAAAAATAACCTAATATTCATAAAATTAAAATTAAAATTAAAATTAATATTTTCAAAATAACTTTTACTTACTTCAACCAAGACTGTAAACAATAACCAAAAAAATTCTTTGAAAACACTTCAATGATCACCCAGCAGGCTGAACAATTAGGAGCCACAATTGACTACAGAAATTTGAATAAGTAATTAAAAGAGTTTTTTTTTAAGGTGGCAAAAAAATTACTAAGGTGATGATTAAAAAAAGTTATAAAATGAAATAATATATTTTGTATAATTTTTTTAAAAAAATTTTAAAAACAAAAAATTGAAATACACATATTTTATATTTTAAAAAATGTATATATAGATTGATTTGTTATATATTTATTAATTAATTATATAAAATGATATAATTTTTCATTTTTTAAATTTTATTTTATTTATAAAAAATTAAAACAAAAATTATTTGAAAAGCAAAACATATCCTAAAGGAATTTTATTTTTTCTTACCTTATGGAAGATGAAAATCACTTCCTCTTAGAGTGTTCCGAGTACAACCACATTAGAGCTCAATTTCATAATCTTTGTTGCAATACTGACCTTCCTAGTCTTTTAAGATGTCAAAATTATAGTGAGCTCGGGAGGCTTCTCTCCAAGCTTTTTGAGCATAGGAATAAAATCTTAAATCAAACTAAATAACTCTTTTCTTTAGGTCCAATAGACCAAAGATTGGTCTCAGTGGATGTTAACCACCACCACCACCACCATCATCATCATCATGTAATGATTAAAATAAAATAACATAATATAGAATTTGTTTAATTTAATTTCTTTTAAATATTTAAAAATAAAAAATTCTATATATATTATTTAATTATATAAAATAATATAAAAGTTTATATTATAAAATATTTAAAAACAAAAGATATTTGAAAAGCAAAACATATCCAAAGGAAGTTTTATTTGTTTCTATCTTATTATAATGAGTTTATATATTATAATATTTTATATATGAAATTTAAACTTATAAAGTGGAGAAAGACCTTTTTTGACAGCTACCTAAACAAAAAAATCCTACACTGTATACGATTAATATTATTTTTTAACTTTCAAACAATGAATCAAACCCTGGACTTTATATCATTAACATTATCTCTAACTTTCAAACAGTGAACGGTATCAAATGTGAGAAATGGACCTTATGACTAGACATTGTTTCATTAACATTAACATTATTTAAAAAAAAATTGTATGAGAAGAATTGTTTAGAAGTTTTCTTTGTATTTTGGAGAGACACTCTATCTGTTTTTATTTATTTGTTTTTTAGTCTATCATCTTATAGGTGGGCACTCATCTGTTTTCAAAGACCAAGAAGCAGCTATCTTCCAGAATTAGAAAACAGATAAATGAAAATAAGTGAAATGCTCACCCAAAAAATCTTCCACAGAATTTAGAAATAACTGTGAAAATTCTTCACTCTGAATTATCTATAACTTCCAATTCACTGACCATAAAAATTATTTGAAAACAGAGTACACCACACCAGACTACCTCAATTCCCAAACCCCTCACAATAAATTCAATGTTGTGCGGATAAAATCTGCCTCTGGGCTGGGTTGATGAATAACCTAACTTCTACAACGTAGGGAAAATATAGATATGCAAGTAAGCGCCAAATACAAACCGCACCTGAGTGATCCTCCTCCTCTCGGACTGCATTTGCCCTGTATATCTGAAGATTATCCAATTCAAGCTTGAGACCCAAATACAGCCTCTTCCATTTCTCAGCCTCTCGCTCTCTGCTACCAACGCCATCCGTGTAACGTCGCAGACGATTCTCAGCACTGGACAGCTCCATTTCCTTTGCTCCAACCTCAGCCTGAACTGAATCTCTGACTCCAACAACATCCTTCTTTGACATTTGAGATAGTATAAAAGCATCCTTTTCCTCTATCTTCCTTTGAAGTCTCAACATTTCTTCTGTAACACTTCTGAGGGCAGCTTCTACATGTTTCTTCTCTTGGGCTTTTAATTTCCACTCTTCCATCTCTGCTACCGTATCTCTGAGCATACTCTGCGCCTTATCTTTTTGACGCTTAAGCTCTGCTATATACCTGCTATGGCTAATTACTTTCCTGCTGCTCTCTGCAACGAATTCATCCTTGATATGAATATATTCATTATTGGTAAAGCGCTGAAATTCCAGTTGTTTTACCGGTTGTTTTTTCTCGCATCTCCATTCCTCCTCCTTCGAAGCAAAAACTGCAAGTGCCCTCTCGTTGGCCTTGAGATCCTCCAGATTTTTCCACTTCATTTCCCTTATTTCAGATTCCAGCTCTTTAATCCTTTGTTGATAGGTTTTTTTCTCAGCTTCCCAACTACTGGACCCCTCTTTAATAACATTCTTTTCCTGAGCCTCATCCTCCATTATGAAGTTTCTCGGCAAATATCATGGAGTCATTACCAAAGAGAAGAAGAAAAAATATTTGGAAACCATAAAACAGTAGCAACCAAGGGAAAGACCCAGTAATGTGTATTCCCTTTGAGAGGGCTATTTGAGAGAGAGAAAATGTTGTTTGAGTATATTGTCATATACTGAGGCCACTGTTGTTTATCTATGGTCTATAACACACCTGTTGCAGACTGAAAGATATTAATGATCTGCAGGGCTTCGCTGGCCTGGGACATATTTCTTTCGTTCTTATATTCCTCTTTCTTTACTAGTAGACAAAAGAGGAGAGCTTTTTCATAAAGTTCCTGGAGCAATCCTGCTGGAATTTGTCCTAATATTTGGTTTGGTGTCTCTGCATATTATCATCTTTGCATCTGATATGACTAAAACTTCTTTGTACAAGTTTGTTCCTCTTTATGGAAATGCAATACAGCGTAGCTACATAAAATATGAGAGCCACAAGTTCATCTCACTTCACCTAATTAGCAGGATTATATAAACAGAATTGTATTGAATAGAAGGTATTGATCAACCTGATTATGTACAAATGGAAAATGGGTAGGCATTACAGTTTCAAAAAATTAGAAAATATAGAATAAATATCATAATGTCAGCTTGAAAAGTAAGACATAAAGAAGAATGTGTTAAGTATTAAAAAAGTTAGGTTATATCCAGTACATGGTATATGACTCTGAAAACTGTTTTTCCTGTCATATATATAGAAAATGAAAAAAAAAAAAAAACTACCGTCACCAATGGGAAAGAAAATTAAGGAATCCTCGTTTCTAAATGATGTAATAATGCATGCCAAACACAAATGATTGAGATCACTAAAGTATGAGAATCATGTAGGAAGATAACCCGCGATGCTAATGGAAAAGATACGTAAGTTGAATAAACTAAGGTTATGCCATTCGGTAGGAAAATAACACTGGATGCAAATGGCAAAGATGAATAAGTCGAATAAACTATAAGGTTGTGACTTGATTCCCATATGGTAAACTATCATCATTTCATAAAGGCATTCAATGAAAGTTACAATAAATTAGGTGAAAAATAATGCAAATCACAAACCATGATAAAAAAACAAAGTTTATAAAATGGAAGGCCTAAATGAAATTTATAATTTGTGATATGATTTTAAGCTAGCAATAAATTTTAAGAAATTAAGTATAGGTTTTGAAAAGTGGTTTTTATTTCAAGTCAAGTTTTCATTAGCATAATTAGTTGAGGATAGAGCTTCTTAGCAAGGTGACTTAGAATTTAGAATCTCATGGACGTTGTTGTGCCCGTGCTAGGGGGTGGAGACATGCTAAAATCTAATTAGCTTAGGGATGGTGTGGCCTGAGCTAGATTCGATCATGGGTGACTTTGATGACGACTTAGATGTCCAACGGGTGTGGCCTGGGCTAGATTCGATCCCGAGTGACTTTGATGACGACTTAGATGCCCCTGCGTCTTAGTTTCTCAAGCCAAGGCTAGATGCGATCTCGGGTGACTTTGATGACGACTTAGATGCCCCTGAGTCTTAGTTTCTCAAGCCACAAGTCAACCCTGGAAGAGCACACACAAGTAATTTTATTTGATATATTTTTTATTTTCTTATATGTATTTAAAGTTTTGTGATTTTGTGTGTATTAATTTTAATTATGTTGATAAATGTGTCTATTTTGGAGTAGCGTTTTTATAATTTCAATTTAATTATTAATAATTAATAGATGGATAATAAAGATTTAACTTCTAAGGAATAATTTTAGCATAAGACTGGTATTTATTTCAAAGGTAGATATGTTTTTTTCCTTTTCAGTTTAATTCAAAAAAAGATAAAAAAATAAATTATATAAAAAATATTTTGACCAGCAGAAAATGTGAAGCTGGGTTACACTTTTTGCCCTTTTTTGAGAAAAAATTTTCATTTTTTTCGGTTCTTCAACTTTCTGCAAACTATAACAATTTTTCTGTGTAGAATTTCATTTTGCGATAAAAATAAAAGTTGTGAGAAATTTTGTTAGCTTTCTATTACTTATTTTTTGAAAATTTTTTATGCAGATTTGATATGTCAACTTAGCGTTTTTTTGAGTGTGTGTTTCTTAACAATCAAAGGATTCATAAGAAGTCATGTTATGACGCAATGTTGTATTCATTGAAAATTTGTGTTTTTGAAAAAACAAAATGTGTTACAACAATCTAGACAGAGTCTACTTTGTTTTCGTCATATTTACAAAGTCAATGGATGCATATCATAATTACTAGAATTTTTTGAATTGGTCCAATATGAAAAACTGTGTATTTTGGATATGTTTCGCGTCGCAAGAAATTTCTTAACATATAAGTTATAAACTAAAAATCTAAAAGCTACCCATTAGAGACAACGAACCAATGTAATGCCCCATAATTTTTTCAATTTTTTTTACAATGTATTTTGGGAGATACAAAATTTTGATTTTACTGAATCACAATGACCCTCAGAAATTGTTTGCACCCATTTTATTAGAAAAATAATTAAAATTATTAAACGTTTATGAAATTCCATAAAAGTTATATTTCCTGAAAGTAGATTCAATTCTGAAAATGCTTGTCTTGGTTTCGACAGTTAATTAACAACCTTTCATGGAGTTTAATCAGTCCAAAATTGCAGAACCGTATTCAGAGGCTAGTTTTTGTGTAATTGATGACGCGTTAGTTCGGCCGAACTTTTAGTAAAGTTCGGCCGAACTATGTTTTCCGCTTTAGACTCGTTAAATCTAACGTCTTAATAGTTCGGCTGAACTTTTGATCAAAAGTTCGACCAAACTATTGTATAACTCTCCGTCGGCCGGAGATTTTTGCGAAGCCCCCTACTAAAACACATTTCGCGTCAATATAAATTGCCGCGAAATGATTCACAATTTTCGCACATTTCGCACACTTCTTCTCATTTTACAAAGATCTTGGTTTGGGTTCAAAAACTTTTCTTCAAAGTTTGGATTTAAGAGCATTTCTTGGTTGATTTTACAATTTTGGGTTTAAAGAATTTTTTGGAGGACATTTCTTAGAGGCGGCGTGATTTTGGCAAAAATTGTAAAAAATTTCTTGGACGTACATTCAAAAGACATTTCTTGGAGGTATGTACGTGTTTTGAGTTGAAGTAAATCTTTTGAGATTCGTTTCATTTTTATAAGACATTTTTCTCTCGAATTTTTTAGAGTGTTTGAATTGGAATATGTATTTTTTGCAAAAAATTTACACTCGATTTTTTTAAATTAAATCTTTTGTAATATTTTTTGTAATTGAGTTATTGTCCAATTTTTTGAAGGAAATTTTTTGAATTTCATACCCTATTATCATGGGAAATCGAAGAACTTGTGCGAGAAAATATGATCGAAAAAGAGACCCTGAGACACGTAGAGAAGAGACTAGACAATCTCGCAAAAGAAAGTTAGAAGCCCTCTCAAATATTGAAGAGGAAAATCAACCTCAAGCAGAAATTGAAGCAGGTATGTAAATGTAAATATTATGATCTATTGATATATATTTAAAATTTTCCCAATGTAAAATGTGAAGCTTAATTTTTATTTGATGAACTAGTTTGAAAAATATTTTGTTTAATGTAAACAGACAGAGATATTCTTCAAAATATTGAAGAATAAAATCAACCTCAAGCAGAAATTGAAGCAGGTATGTAAATGTAATTATTATGATCTATTGATATATTTTTAAAATTTTCCCAATGTAAAATGTGAAGCTTAATTTTTATTTGATGAACTAGTTTGAAAAATATTTTGTTTAATGTAAACAGACAAAGATATTCCTCAAAATATTGAAGAAGAAAATCAACCTCAAGCAGAAATTGAAGCATGTATGTAAATGTAAATATTATGATCTATTGATATATTTAAAATTTTCCTAATGTAAAATGTGAAGCTTAATTTTTATTTGATGAACTAGTTTGAAAAATATTTTGTTTAATGTAAACAGACAGAGATACTCCTTAAAATATTGAAGAAGAAAATCAACCTCAAGCAGAAATTGAAGCGGGTATGTAAATGTATATATTATGATCTATTGATATATTTAAATTTTTCCTAATATTTATTGACATATTTATTAATTTAGTGATTTACTGAATATGTACTATTTTTTCGAATATGTACATATGAAATCACTATCGATAATGAGATGTTAGAAAATGTTGACACTCACACATATGGAGATAAAAAACCTGACCATGTTATACGATATCGTGTCAACCGCATTTTTGAAAAGTATTTTTTAAATGAGCGAGTGACAGTTCAGGCTCAAATGTTGAAAGGTCTCCTATCATCAAAGAAATTAAAAGAAGCGACGACACTATTGGGTATTCGAAAATCAACCAAAAATAAAAATAAAAAATGAAGGAAGAGGTGATAAAAAATATGAGTAGTGCTATAAAGTCAATTAAGAGATCTAGAGATAAAGATGTTTCAAATGTACGTAGAGGAATACAGATGGCAATGGTTTCACCAAGTACTCAAGAGAATCGTTTGATAACATCTATGGCACGAGCACTGGGAACCTCACGAAAAAATCTGCACAAACATCAAAAATTTTGACTGCAAATAGATGTAAATGATGAACTCGCTTGTTGGAGAGCTATTTGTAGGCAACCATACAAAGATAGACTTGGAGAAAATGTTAAAAAAATAATATATGAATATTGGAAGTGTTGTACATGTCAGCCCTTACATATAGATTCTTGGCCTGCAGCCTCTTCTGAATTCGTTTTGAATCTCTGCTGTGAACTAAAACCTCCATTTTTATGCTTAACACTTCCATTTCCGTTAAAAAATGAACTACCCAAAGTCCTAAGTCTGTAATTAAAATTATATCGGGCCTAGCCCTTCAGCCTTAGCCCCTTTGCTTTATTTCCAATACCACTCAGGAGCTAGACCGGGCGCTAGGCGGAAAGGAGCTAATCGTTCAAAGTTTCAGGGGCACTCGTGGCCGTCCGATCGGAAGCAAATCAATGGAGCGGAGTTTGTTTTATCGTGGTGGTCCCCGCCGCGCCTTCCCGCGAGCACTGTGCAAAAACCACTGGTTTCATTCCGCACCACCTATCCGAGGCTGGAAGTATTTCTCGCGGACCTAGCGATTCCATACGCTGGGTGATGTGTGTCCCGGCGTACGATTCCCATACCGCTCATTTCGCGCGTTAAAGGTCAGACCAAAGACATGCAGCGGAACTTGTCACCACCGTCCGATCTTGTGAACCCGATCTAACGGCTGTTAATCCTCAGAGTTGCGCACCTTTTAGTTTTGTCTGTATTGTCCCGTGGCCCACCGTTACATCGCTCCCGGCGCCTTTGAGCTGTTGATCCG